>CM068345.1:530422-542922 GCA_034769755.1 Odontamblyopus lacepedii
TTTGTGACTTTAGTGTTTTTAAGACTTTAGTGTTTTAAGGACTTTAGTGTTTTTAAGACTTTAGTGTTTTTAAGACTTTAGTGTTTTTAGGACTTTAGTGTTTTTAGGACTTTAGTGTTTTTAGGACTTTAGTGTTTTTAGAACTTTAGTGTTTTTAGGACTTTAGTGTTTTAAGGACTTTAGTGTTTTTAGGACTTTAGTGTTTTTAGGACTTTAGTGTTTTTAGAACTTTAGTGTTTTTAGGACTTTAGTGTTTTTAAGACTTTAGTGTTTTTAGGACTTTAGTGTTTTTAGGACTTTAGTGTTTTTAGGACTTTAGTGTTTTTAGGACTTTAGTGTTTTTAGAACTTTAGTGTTTTTAGGACTTTAGTGTTTTTAAGACTTTAGTGTTTTTAGGACTTTAGTGTTTTTAGGACTTTAGTGTTTTTAAGACTTTAGTGTTTTTAGGACTTTAGTGTTTTTGTGACTTTAGTGTTTTTAAGACTTTAGTGTTTTTAGGACTTTAGTGTTTTAAGACTTTAGTGTTTTTAGGACTTTAGTGTTTTTGTGACTTTAGTGTTTTTAAGACTTTAGTGTTTTTAGGACTTTAGTGTTTTTAAGACTTTAGTGTTTTTAGGACTTTAGTGTTTTTGTGACTTTAGTGTTTTTGTGACTTTAGTGTTTTTGTGACTTTCTTGTTTTTAAGACTTTAGTGTTTTAAGGACTTTAGTGTTTTTAGAACTTTAGTGTTTTTAGGACTTAAGTGTTTTTGTGACTTTGTTTTTAGGACTTTAGTGTTTTTAAGACTTTAGTGTTTTTAGGACTTCAGTGTTTTTAGAACTTTAGTGTTTTTAGGACTTTAGTGTTTTTAGGACTTTAGTGTTTTTAGAACTTTAGTGTTTTTAAGACTTTAGTGTTTTTAAGACTTTAGTGTTTTTAAGACTAGTGTTTTTTGGACTTTAGTGTTTTTTGGACTTTAGTGTTTTTAGGATTTTAGTGTTTTTAGGACTTTAGTGTTTTTGTGACTTTAGTGTTTTTAAGACTAGTGTTTTTTGGACTTTAGTGTTTTTAGGACTTTAGTGTTTTTGTGACTTTAGTGTTTTTAAGACTAGTGTTTTTAAGACTTTAGTGTTTTTAGGACTTTAGTGTTTTTAGGACTTTAGTGTTTTTAAGACATTAGTGTTTTTAAGACTTTAGTGTTTTTAAGACTAGTGTTTTTTGGACTTTAGTGTTTTTTGGACTTTAGTGTTTTTAGGATTTTAATGTTTTTAGGACTTTAGTGTTTTTGTGACTTTAGTGTTTTTAGGACTTAAGTGTTTTTAAGAATTTAGTGTTTTTAGGACTTTAGTGTTTTTAGGACTTTAGTGTTTTTAGGACTTTAGTGTTTAAGAACTTTAGTGTTTTTAGGATTTTAGTGTTTTTAGGACTTTATTGTTTTAGAACTTTAGTGATTTTAAGACTTGTTCTGCTCATGTTTGGGTGTTCTGCTCGTGTTTGTGTATTCTGCTTGTGTGTGTTCTGCTTGTGTGTGTTCTGCTTGTGTGTGTTCTGCTTGTGTTTATGTGTTCTGCTCGTGTGTGTTCTGCTCGTGTTTGCATGTTCTGCTCATGTTTGCGTGTTCTGCTCGTGTGTGTTCTACTCGTGTTTGCGTGTTCTGCTCGTGTTTGGGTGTTCTGCTCGTGTTTGTGTGTTCTGCTCGTGTTTGCGTGTTCTGCTTGTGCTTGTGTGTTCTGCTCGTGCTTGTGTGTTCTGCTCGTGTTTGCGTGTTCTGCTTGTGTTTGTGTGTTCTGCTCATGTGTGTTCTGCTTGTGTGTGTTCTGCTCGTGTTTGCGTGTTCTGCTCGTGTTTGCGTGTTCTGCTCATGTGTGTTCTGCTCGTGTTTGCGTGTTCTGCTCGTGTGTGTTCTGCTCATGTTTGCGTGTTCTGCTCATGTGTGTTCTGCTCGTGTTTGCGTGTTCTGCTCATGTTTGCATGTTTTGCTCGTGTGTGTTCTGCTCGTGTTTGCGTGTTCTGCTCGTGTGTGTTCTGCTCGTGTTTGGGTGTTCTGCTCATGTTTGCATTTTCTGCTCGTGTTTGCGTGTTCTGCTCGTGTGTGTTCTGCTCATGTTTGCGTGTTCTGCTCGTGTTTGCCTTTTCTGCTCGTGTTTGCGTGTTCTGCTCGTGTGTGTTCTGCTCGTGCGTGTCCTGCTCGTGTTTGCATGTTCTGCTCGTGTTTGGGTGTTCTGCTCGTGTGTGTTCTGCTCGTGTTTGCGTGTTCTGCTCGTGTTTATGTGTTCTGCTCGTGTGTGTTCTGCTCATGTTTGGGTGTTCTGCTCGTGTTTGCATGTTCTGCTTGTGTGTGTTCTGCGCGTGTGTGTTCTGCTCGTATGTGTTCTGCTCGTGTTTGCATGTTCTGCTTGTGTTTGCGTGTTCTGCTCGTGTGTGTTCTGCTCGTGTTTGCGTGTTCTGCTCGTGTTTGTGTGTTCTGCTCGTGTTTGTGTGTTCTGCTCGTGTTTGTGTGTTCTGCTTGTGCTTGTGTGTTCTGCTCGTGTTTGTGTGTTCTGCTCGTGTTTTTGTGTGTTCTGGTTGTGTTTGTGTGTTCTGCTCATGTGTGTTCTGCTTGTGTGTGTTCTGCTCGTGTTTGCGTGTTCTGCTCGTGTTTGCGTGTTCTGCTGATGTGTGTTCTGCTCGTGTTTGCGTGTTCTGCTCGTGTTTGCATGTTCTGCTCGTGTGTGTTCTGCTCATGTTTGCGTGTTCTGCTCATGTGTGTTCTGCTTGTGTGTGTTCTGCTCGTGTTTGCATGTTCTGCTCGTGTTTGCGTGTACTGCTCATGTGTGTTCTGCTCGTGTTTGCATGTTCTGCTCGTGTTTGCATGTTCTGCTCGTGTGTGTTCTGCTCATGTTTGCGTGTTCTGCTCATGTGTGTTCTGCTCGTGTTTGCGTGTTCTGCTCGTGTTTGCATGTTCTGCTCGTGTGTGTTCTGCTCATGTTTGCGTGTTCTGCTCGTGTGTGTTCTGCTCGTGTTTGGGTGTTCTGCTCATGTTTGCATTTTCTGCTCGTGTTTGCGTGTTCTGCTCGTGTGTGTTCTGCTCATGTTTGCGTGTTCTGCTCGTGTTTGCCTTTTCTCCTCGTGTTTGCGTGTTCTGCTCGTGTGTGTTCTGCTCGTGCGTGTTCTGCTCGTGCGTGTCCTGCTCGTGTTTGCGTGTCTTGCTCGTGTTTGCATGTTCTGCTTATGTGTGTTATGCTCGTGTTTGCGTGTTCTGCTCATGTGTGTTCTGCTCGCGTTTGCATGTTCTGCTCGTGTTTGCATGTTCTGCTCGTGTGTGTTCTGCTCGTGTTTGCGTGTTCTGCTTGTGTGTGTTCTGCTCGTGTGTGTTCTGCTCGTGTTTGCGTGTTCTGCTCGTATGTGTTCTGCTCGTGCGTGTTCTGCTCGTGCGTGTCATGCTCGTGTTTGGGTGTTCTGCTCGTGTTTGCGTGTTCTGATGGTGTCTCTCTGCAGGGGGAGGCGGGCCCTCTCGGGGGCCCCGGGCAGGACGGGGCTCTGGGGCCGGTGGGGAGTCAGGGGCCGCAGGGTCTGACGGTCCAAGGCAAAACTGTGAGTGACGAGTTCAGGTTTAAAACCTTAAAGACACAGTGTGGAACTTTGCAGAAAACACTCGCCTCTCCGCAAACCCGACTCATGTGGCCTGGAGGAGGACGTGCTGCTCGTTTCCATGGAAACGTTCCTTTGGCTGTAATTTTCCACAGTGTGGAAGCAGATCTGTCTCCATGGAGAATGTTCCAGAGTGTAGCTTTAACTTTCTGTTTCCATGGAAACACACAGGGGACTTTACATCTCCAGAAAGTTCCACACTGTAGCTTTAAATATTCTGTACCTCTGATCTTCAGTCATGATATTTTATATATATTTATATATTTATATCTGAATCAGGTTTAATTGATATTTTAAATGTATATTATTGATGTTTTCCTCATAATTGTCTGAGACTCATGATTCTTGTGCTCAGGGGCCCCCGGGGCCGCGGGGGCAGAAGGGGGACCCAGGGCAGACGGGGGAACAGGTCTGTTTTATTCTGAGAACATTAAAATCAAACCTGTGCCAGTGTTTTTATTCCAGACTGAGGCACTGCTGTGTTTACAGGGACCCCAGGGGCCCCCAGGACCGAAGGGAGAAGAGGGAATCCCGGGGCCCAAGGTGAGTCCAGACACGAACATTTCCCTGGATCCTGTTTCTTGTTTACATGGAAATTTCCATGGGAAAAGTGCCACATGTACCCGGGGCGGGGCCCCTGAGGACCCGGGGCTCCTGAGGACCCGGGGCGGGGGCCCTGAGGACGCAGGGTGGGGGCCCCACAGCGTTATAAACCCGTGTCTCTGCTGCAGGGCATCCGGGGCACAGAAGGAGGTCTCGGACCCCCCGGACTCACGGGGCCCAGGGTAAGAGCCGCTCGAGCCGCTCGGGTTTAAATAAAGCTTAAAGTTTTGGTTTTGATCTTTGTTCTGGTGTTTTCCTGCTCAGGGCTTCCAGGGCATCCCAGGACACCCGGGGCCGGTGGGGGAGCGGGGCCCCGCGGGGCCCGTGGGGCCGACGGTAAAAACACTTTTACACGATTGAAACTTTAACTGTTCTGACGTGTTTGACTTAAAGAGTCTGTGGGATTTTCACAGGGTCTCCCCGGCAACAAAGGAGAGCGCGGAGAAAAGGTTTGACCGCTGACCTCCACAAACGATTCACCCAGAACCGATACGATACCGATATCAATATGATACTGATACGATATCGATATTGAATACCAGCGCCGATACTGAACCATGAGATGGATCAAGTATCGTTCCGTGATATTGATTCAACTGATATTCTGCTTGAACTGGACAGACCTGGTTTAGTCCTGGTTGAGTCCTGGTTTAGTCCTGGTTCAGTCCTGGTTCAGTCCTGGTTGAGTCCTGGTTGAGTCCTGGTTTAGTCCTGGTTTAGTCCTGGTTTAATCCTGGTTTAGTCCTGGTTTAGTCCTGGTTTAGTCCTGGTTTAATCCTGGTTTAGTCCTGGTTTAGTCCTGGTTCAGTCCTGGTTTAGTCCTGGTTTAGTCCTGGTTTAGTCCTGGTTTAATCCTGGTTTAGTCCTGGTTGAGTCCTGGTTTAGTCCTGGTTTAGTCCTGGTTCAGTCCTGGTTTAGTCCTGGTTTAATCCTGGTTTAGTCCTGGTTTAGTCCTGGTTTAGTCCTGGTTTAGTCCTGGTTTAGTCCTGGTTTAGTCCTGGTTCAGTCCTGGTTTAGTCCTGGTTTAGTCCTGGTTTAATCCTGGTTCAGTCCTGGTTTAGTCCTGGTTTAATCCTGGTTTAGTCCTGGTTGAGTCCTGGTTGAGTCCTGGTTTAGTCCTGGTTTAATCCTGGTTTAGTCCTGGTTGAGTCCTGGTTGAGTCCTGGTTTAGTCCTGGTTTAGTCCTGGTTCAGTCCTGGTTTAGTCCTGGTTTAATCCTGGTTCAGTCCTGATTCAGTCCTGGTTTAGTCCTGGTTTAATCCTGGTTTAGTCCTGGTTCAGTCCTGGTTTAGTCCTGGTTTAGTCCTGATTCAGTCCTGGTTTAGTCCTGGTTTAATCCTGGTTTAGTCCTGGTTTAGTCCTGGTTCAGTCCTGGTTTAGTCCTGGTTTAGTCCTGGTTTAGTCCTGGTTTAGTCCTGGTTCACTCCTGGTTTAGTCCTGGTTTAGTCCTGATTTTATGACTGTTTTAAGTCTCGTTCTCAGTCTCTGGTATCAGTATCGATATCGGTATCGGTATTGGTGCGTTTCTGATGATTCGTTGGTTTCAGGGGGAACCTCAGTCTGTGGCTCTGATTTACCAGATCGTCACCGAGGCCTGTGAGCAGCTGGTGCACAGTGAGTCCTGACCCCATCTGACCCCTCTGACCTCTGACCCCGTCTGACCCCTCTGACCTCTGGCCCCATCTGACCCTCTTTTCTGACCCTTCCAGAGGAGGTGCTGAAGTTGGACCTGTTCATAAACGACCTGAGCCGTAAACCCGCGCCGTTGCAGGAGGCGGCAGGGCCCCCGGGAGAACCCGGCATAACTGGAGGCCGAGGCCCCCCGGGGCCCCGAGGGCCCCAGGGCAGCACCGGGTCCAGGGGCCGACCGGGACGACCGGGTTATCCAGGAGAGCAGGGTGAGTACAAACGAGAAACACGCGAGAAACACGCGAGAAACAGACGAGAAACAGACGGGAAACAGACGAGAAACAGACGAGAAACACGCGAGAAACACACAGGAAACAGACGAGAAACACGCGAGAAACAGACGAGAAACACGGAAGAAACACGCGAGAAACAGACGAGAAACACGCAAGAAACACGCGAGAAACAGACGAGAAACACGCGAGAAACACACGAGAAACAGACGAGAAACACGCGAGAAACACGTGAGAAACACGAGAAACAGGCGAGAAACAGACGAGAAACACGCGAGAAACACGCGAGAAACACACGAGAAACAGGCGAGAAACACGCGAGAAACACGCAAGAAACACGCGAGAAACAGACGAGAAACACGCGAGAAACACACGAGAAACAGACGAGAAACACGCGAGAAACACGCGAGAAACACGCGAGAAACACACGAGAAACAGGCGAGAAACAGACGAGAAACAGACGAGAAACACGGAAGAAACACGCGAGAAACAGACGAGAAACACGCAAGAAACACGCGAGAAACAGACGAGAAACACACGAGAAACACGCGAGAAACACGCGAGAAACACGCGAGAAACACACGAGAAACACGCGAGAAACAGACGAGAAACACGGAAGAAACACGCGAGAAACAGACGAGAAACACGCAAGAAACACGCGAGAAACAGACGAGAAACACGCGAGAAACACACGAGAAACAGACGAGAAACACGCGAGAAACACGTGAGAAACACACGAGAAACAGGCGAGAAACAGACGAGAAACACGCGAGAAACACGCGAGAAACACACGAGAAACAGGCGAGAAACACGCGAGAAACACGCAAGAAACACGCGAGAAACAGACGAGAAACACGCGAGAAACACACGAGAAACAGACGAGAAACACGCGAGAAACACGCGAGAAACACGCGAGAAACACACGAGAAACAGGCGAGAAACAGACGAGAAACACGCGAGAAACACGCGAGAAACACACGAGAAACAGGCGAGAAACACGCGAGAAACACGCGAGAAACAGACGAGAAACACGCGAGAAACACGCGAGAAACACACGAGAAACAGACGAGAAACACGCGAGAAACACGCGAGAAACACGCGAGAAACACACGAGAAACAGGCGAAACAGACGAAACACGCGAGAAACACGCGAGAAACACGCGAGAAACACACGAGAAACAGGCGAGAAACAGACGAGAAACACGCGAGAAACACGCGAGAAACACACGAGAAACACACGAGAAACACACGAGAAACACGCGAGAAACAGACGAGAAACACGGAAGAAACACGCGAGAAACAGACGAGAAACACGCAAGAAACACGCGAGAAACAGACGAGAAACACACGAGAAACACGCGAGAAACACGCGAGAAACACGCGAGAAACACACGAGAAACAGGCGAGAAACAGACGAGAAACACGCGAGAAACACGCGAGAAACACACGAGAAACAGGCGAGAAACACGCGAGAAACACGCGAGAAACAGGCGAGAAACAGACGAGAAACACACGAGAAACACACGAGAAACAGACGAGAAACAGGCGAGAAACAGACGGGAAACACGCGAGAAACACACGAGAAACAGATGAGAAACAGACGAGAAACACGCGAGAAACACACGAGAAACACACGAGAAACACACGAGAAACACACGAGAAACACACGAGAAACAGGCGAGAAACAGACGAGAAACACGCGAGAAACACGCGAGAAACACACGAGAAACAGACGAGAAACACGCGAGAAACAGACGAGAAACACGCGAGAAACACGCGAGAAACACGCGAGAAACAGACAAGAAACACGCGAGAAACACGCGAGAAACACGCGAGAAACAGACGAGAAACACGCGAGAAACACACGAGATACAGACGAGAAACACGCGAGAAACACGCGAGAAACACGCGAGAAACACGCGAGAAACACACGAGAAACAGGCGAGAAACAGACGAGAAACACGCGAGAAACACGCGAGAAACACACGAGAAACAGGCGAGAAACACACGAGAAACACACGAGAAACACACGAGAAACACACGAGAAACAGGCGAGAAACAGACGAGAAACACGCGAGAAACACGCGAGAAACACACGAGAAACAGACAAGAAACACGCGAGAAACAGACGAGAAACACGCGAGAAACACACGAGAAACAGACGAAACACACGCGAGAAACACGCGAGAAACACGCGAGAAACACACGAGAAACAGGCGAAACAGACGAAACACGCGAGAAACACGCGAGAAACACGCGAAACAGGCGAAACACTCGAGAAACACGCGAGAAACAGACTTGAAACACGCGAGAAACACGCGAGAAACACACGAGAAACAGACGAGAAACACGCGAGAAACACGCGAGAAACACGCGAGAAACACACGAGAAACAGGCGAGAAACAGACGAGAAACACGCGAGAAACACGCGAGAAACACGCGAGAAACACGCGAGAAACACACGAGAAACAGGCGAGAAACAGACGAGAAACACGCGAGAAACACGCGAGAAACACACGAGAAACACACGAGAAACACACGAGAAACACGCGAGAAACAGATGAGAAACACGCAAGAAACACGCGAGAAACAGACGAGAAACACACGAGAAACACACGAGAAACAGACGAGAAACACGCGAGAAACACGCGAGAAACACGCGAGAAACACACGAGAAACAGGCGAGAAACAGACGAAACACGCGAAACACGCGAGAAACACGCGAGAAACACACGAGAAACAGGCGAGAAACACGTGAGAAACACGCGAGAAACAGACGAGAAACACGCGAGAAACACGCGAGAAACACACGAGAAGCAGACGAGAAACACGCGAGAAACACGCGAGAAACACGCGAGAAACACACGAGAAACAGGCGAGAAACAGACGAGAAACACGCGAGAAACACGCGAGAAACACGCGAGAAACACACGAGAAACAGGCGAGAAACAGACGAGAAACACGCGAGAAACACGCGAGAAACACACGAGAAACACACGAGAAACACACGAGAAACACACGAGAAACACGCGAGAAACACGCGAGAAACAGACAAGAAACACGCGAGAAACACGCGAGAAACACGCGAGAAACAGACGAGAAACACGCGAGAAACACACGAGAAACAGACGAGAAACACGCGAGAAACACGCGAGAAACACGCGAGAAACACGCGAGAAACACACGAGAAACAGGCGAGAAACAGACGAGAAACACGCGAGAAACACACGAGAAACACACGAGAAACACACGAGAAACACACGAGAAACAGACGAGAAACAGGCGAGAAACAGACGAGAAACACGCGAGAAACACGCGAGAAACACACGAGAAACAGACAAGAAACACGCGAGAAACAGACGAGAAACACGCGAGAAACACACGAGAAACAGACGAAACACACGCGAGAAACACGCGAGAAACACGCGAGAAACACGCGAGAAACACACGAGAAACAGGCGAGAAACAGACGAGAAACACGCGAGAAACACGCGAGAAACACACGAGAAACACACGAGAAACACACGAGAAACACACGAGAAACAGGCGAGAAACAGACGAGAAACACGCGAGAAACACGCGAGAAACACACGAGAAACAGACAAGAAACACACGAGAAACAGACGAGAAACAGACGAGAAACAGGCGAGAAACAGACAAGAAACACGCGAGAAACAGACGAGAAACACGCGAGAAACACACGAGAAACAGACGAAACACACGCGAGAAACACGCGAGAAACACGCGAGAAACACGCGAGAAACACACGAGAAACAGGCGAGAAACAGACGAGAAACACGCGAGAAACACGCGAGAAACACGCGAGAAACAGGCGAGAAACACGCGAGAAACACGCGAGAAACAGACGAGAAACACGCGAGAAACACGCGAGAAACACACGAGAAACAGACGAGAAACACGCGAGAAACACGCGAGAAACACGCGAGAAACACACGAGAAACAGGCGAGAAACAGACGAGAAACACGCGAGAAACACGCGAGAAACACGCGAGAAACACGCGAGAAACACACGAGAAACAGGCGAGAAACAGACGAGAAACACGCGAGAAACACGCGAGAAACACACGAGAAACACACGAGAAACACACGAGAAACACGCGAGAAACAGATGAGAAACACGCGAGAAACACGCGAGAAACAGACGAGAAACACACGAGAAACACACGAGAAACAGACGAGAAACACGCGAGAAACACGCGAGAAACACGCGAGAAACACACGAGAAACAGGCGAGAAACAGACGAGAAACACGCGAGAAACACGCGAGAAACACGCGAGAAACACACGAGAAACAGGCGAGAAACACGTGAGAAACACGCGAGAAACAGACGAGAAACACGCGAGAAACACGCGAGAAACACACGAGAAGCAGACGAGAAACACGCGAGAAACACGCGAGAAACACGCGAGAAACACACGAGAAACAGGCGAGAAACAGACGAGAAACACGCGAGAAACACGCGAGAAACACACGAGAAACAGGCGAAACAGATTTAGAAACTCGCGAGAAACACGCGAGAAACACTCGACAAACACCCGAGAAACACCCGCGAAACACCCGAGAAACACGCGAGAAACACGCGAGAAACACCCCAGAAACACGCGAGAAACACGCGAGAAACACGCGAGAAACAGACGAGAAACACGCGAGAAACACACGAGAAACAGATGAGAAACAGACGAGAAACACGCGAGAAACACACGAGAAACAGATGAGAAACAGGCGAGAAACCGACGAGAAACACACGAGAAACACACGAGAAACACACGAGAAACACACGAGAAACACACGAGAAACAGACGAGAAACAGGCGAGAAACAGACGGGAAACACGCGAGAAACACACGAGAAACAGGCGAGAAACAGACGAGAAACACACGAGAAACACACGAGAAACAGGCGAGAAACAGACGAGAAACAGACGAGAAACAGGCGAGAAACAGACGGGAAACACACGAGAAACAGACGAGAAACAGGCGAGAAACAGACGAGAAACACGCGAGAAACACACGAGAAACAGACGAGAAACACACGAGAAACACACGAGAAACACACGAGAAACAGGCGAGAAACAGACGAGAAACACGCGAGAAACACGCGAGAAACACACGAGAAACAGACAAGAAACACACGAGAAACAGACGAGAAACAGACGAGAAACAGGCGAGAAACAGACGAGAAACACGCGAGAAACACACGAGAAACACGCGAGAAACAGATGAGAAACACGCGAGAAACAGACGAGAAACACGCGAGAAACACACGAGAAACAGACGAGAAACATGCGAGAAACACGCGAGAAACACACGAGAAACAGGCGAGAAACAGACGAGAAACACGCGAGAAACACGCGAGAAACACACGAGAAACACACGAGAAACAGACAAGAAACACACGAGAAACACGTGAGAAACAGACGAGAAACAGACGAGAAACAGGCGAGAAACAGGCGAGAAACAGGCGAGAAACAGGCGAGAAACACACGAGAAACAGACAAGAAACACACGAGAAACAGACGAGAAACAAACGAGAAACACACGAGAAACACGCGAGAAACACGCGAGAAACACACGAGAAACACACGAGAAACACGCGAGAAACACGCGAGAAACACGCGAGAAACACACGAGAAACACACGAGAAACACGCGAGAAACACGCGAGAAACACGCGAGAAACACGCGAGAAACACGCGAGAAACACACGAGAAACAGACGAGAAACAGGCGAGAAACAGACGAGAAACACGCAAGAAACACACGAGAAACACGCGAGAAACACACGAGAAACACGCGAGAAACAGACGAGAAACACGCGAGAAACACACGAGAAACAGACGAGAAACACGCGAGAAACACGCGAGAAACACGCGAGAAACACGCGAGAAACAGGCGAGAAACACACGAGAAACACGCGAGAAACACACGAGAAACACACGAGAAACACACGAGAAACACACGAGAAACACACGAGAAACAGGCGAGAAACAGACGAGAAACACGCGAGAAACACGCGAGAAACACACGAGAAACAGACAAGAAACACGCGAGAAACACGCGAGAAACACACGAGAAACAGACAAGAAACACGCGAGAAACACGCGAGAAACACGTGAGAAACACGTGAGAAACAGACAAGAAACAGGCGAGAAACAGGCGAGAAACAGGCGAGAAACAGGCGAGAAACACACGAGAAACATGCGAGAAACACACGAGAAACACACGAGAAACACACGAGAAACACACGAGAAACACAGGAAACACTCAGAGTTCAGTCTCGTCGTTCGGGGTTCGGGTTTTCAGCTCGTATCTAAACTGGGATCTTCTTTTGGGTTTCGGTATCGATAATAA
>CM068345.1:547922-660422 GCA_034769755.1 Odontamblyopus lacepedii
TGCACTGCATGTATCTGATTGTATACATCAGGTTTTTCAGGGAAAAAAATGTCACACTGCTCATGTGGAGGGCATGTATCAAATATGATACGTTTGGCGTTATAGGGTTAAATCTGCTCTGAGGCCATTTGGACTTTTCCCCGGTGAAGCCAAAGACGTGTTGTGATTCCATGTGCTATTAAACACTTTTTCATTCTTTTATACTTTTTGAACTTCGACTTTTATAACTTTGTGTTTGAGACTCGTCCGTCACTGAACAGCACCGTATCTGTACACCTAAAGTTTGACATCCCAATAGTGTTTTTAGATTTAGAGCTGAACACATTCGAACAGGATCAGATCAGAACAAATGAAAACAAATATTTAAGTAGCAAAAATCAAATCTGTGATGAGTCTCTGTTGGGCTGATGTGGCTGTGTCTTATGTTAACTTATATATTCACTTCTGTAACTCTATTGTCAATAGTGTTATAGGTCTTTGTATATTGTGCACTGTTTTACCTTTTTTTGTTTTATTAATGTTTGTTTTGGGACTCCATATTTACAGAACTGTTCATGAATGTGCACTATCCCTGGAATTAAAAAAAAAAAAAAAAATCAACCGACCTTCAAATAAGGCACAATCATACCATTTATTTATGTAAAAAAAGAAGAAAAATAAAAGTATATAATAAATATAGTAAATATAAAATATGTCTAGCTCTATATGTGTGAGAGGTGTAAAGAGGCTTATCTGTGGTGAAAGGGTGAGTTTTGTTTTGTCATAGATTTGTTCTGACAGGAAGTGATGGAACTATTATTAATAAATATTACAATAATTTAATGCATTCATTTCTAACAATACATTATGAGGGAGCTATAATAAGAAGTTATATTTCCATGTCATTGAGCTATAAGAAACAACTTTTATTTATTTTATTTTTTTATTTGATCATTACTATATTATTACTATTGGATTATATTATTTTATTGTATCATTGCCATGTTATTACTTTTACTTTATTATTTAATATTTATTTTATTATTTTCTGATCACTTTTATTGATTTTATTATATATTCCATGGCTTTATCCATCTGGTTTATTGTGAAAAGCCTAAGCCGGATGTTTATGTTCTGTAGCCGGAAGTGCTAGCTCCGCGGTGTTAGCTTTAGCCCCCGGTGCTTCTCGCCATGTCGATCCGAAAAACATCCCCTCCGAGCGGCCACAGCAGGGACAAGTACTCGGTGCTTTTACCCACGTACAACGAGCGGGAGAATCTGCCCCTGATCGTGTGGCTCCTGGTGAAATATTTCGGGGAAAGGTGGGTTTAAATGAAGTTTGAGCCCAGAGCTAACGATGCTAATGCGGCTAACGCTCTGTCTGATGAGCTGTCACTAAAGTGCACTTTTACATTTTTACACTTTTATACTTTTATACAATACATTTACACTTTTATACTTTTACTATTTTACACTTTTACACTTTTACACTTTTACACTTTTATACTTTTACTATTTTCCATTTTTACACCAGTGGATTCAGGTTTAAGTCGTGTTTTTGAATGAAGTTTCCCTCAGATCAAGTTTAAATGAGGAATATTAAAGAATCTGAACAAAAACTTGACTAAAATGACTAAAAGTGATAATAATCAAACTTTATTACAGACTCTTGGTCCAGAGTTTAAAAAGATACACTGAACAAACCCACGCTCCAAAACACAATATTCACAACAAACTGCAGTGCCTCCACAGATCTGACTGGTACCTCGTGGTACTGAGTTTGCCATTCGCTCATGATAAAGCTGTTCTCACAGTCATTGAGGCGACAGATGAATCTGTGCATTAAACAGCGCAGATTTGCATGAAAAGTTCCCCGCTGACACAAACAGGTGACTTGTACTTTCCCATCTCAACAAATCTTCAACAAAATCCTCAGGCAGTCATTATACGCCTAAATACGCATAAAAGTTGCAGTTGAAAAGTCTTCAGAATGTAGCTCAGGGACCCAAAAACATGCACATGTATAACATGGATGAGACATATTTGGAACTGGGTTTGGTGGGTCCAGACGTCCCTGTTTCCCCGGGACAGTCCCAGTCCTGACCCTGTGTCCCCCTGTCCCAGATGATTTATCCAAAATCAGTGATTTGTCCCAGTTTTATACAAGAAATGTCCCAGTGTCCCTATTTTGGACCATTCTGATCCTGTCAACAGTAAAGAGGCAGAAACATTCATTTGTTTGGATAAAATGCAAAAAATCTGCTTAAAAACGACGAAAACACAAAGAAAATGTGTTGATACAGACTCGAGAGCTGAGAACAGAACAGTTTTCCTTAATCACTGTTTTATTATTACCAGTTATCCATTTTGTCATTTGAGCATCGTGACAGCACCGGTTTGGTCTCATTTGGATTCTTCGGCCGTTACTCGTGCTGCAGTTTTGTTTTCAGATTTAAAGCTCTTGTCTGGAATCTTTCTCCTCAGTGGGTACGATTATGAGATCGTCGTGATTGACGACGGGAGCCCGGACGGGACTCTGGTGGTCGCTCAGCAGCTGCAGAACATCTACGGAGAAGACAAGATCGTGAGTGTCGCGCCGCCATTTTCTAACGCCAAGATTAAAGCTGCACTGCGGAACTTTCCCACCGGAGCCTCCGTCAGACGCTTTCCTCCAAGGAGGTGTTACTGCTTTGTCTGGAATGTTCTGTAGTACAGCATTAAACTTTTCTATCTTTATGGAAACCAAAGCACACCAAGTTCCAGGTCAGATCTGTGGAGAGGCGACTCCGCTCACAGTCACAGCGTCTGTTTTGTTTTTCTAGGGACTTTTGAGCTCTAAAACCTCCGGTAAGTGAATAAATGTAAAGTGGAGCTGTTTAATGTCACACTGTGGAACATTCCAGGCAGAGCAGTGACGTCTCCATAGAAATGAGCAGGCAACAGACCCACAACTAGAAAGTTACACAGTGTAGCTTTAAATCAGTCATCATAAATGGGTATTAGGCCACAGAAATAAAGTCTTGCCCTTTGTGTTGTCGTCTTGTTTTAGATTTTGAAATGTTTAAATATTATTGATATTAAACATATTGAACATTATTAGTTTGATCGTTTAAACTCTGCGGATTAAACCGCACGTGAATAAAAATACATTTTTGTGGTCTTTTTGAGTAAATATTCTTTAAACTTAAAACTTGACGATCCAACTCTTTTAATTAAATTATTTACCATTTCAGTACTGACGTAAAAACTTTTTCTATCTGTTTTTGTTTTGTAGCTTCTTCGTCCACGAGCCAAAAAACTGGGACTGGGTGAGTCACGTTCACGCGGAAAGGTTCTGCTGGACGCGTTCATTTTGTGTGGACTTTTATTCGTTAAATAACAGAGTTTAGGCTGTAGCGGAGCTGTTATTTCTGAGCACTTCATGAACGAGTTTTCCTTAAAGGGACGGCGTACATTCACGGAATCAAACACGCCACCGGAAACTTCATCTTCATCATGGACGCCGACCTGTCGCACCACGTGAGCCCCGCCCACTCACCTGCACGAAGACGCCCCAACAAACGCACCACACGAAAACTACCTCAACGTATTTGTGCAGCAAAAAGTTCTGTTTGTGCTGCTTTAGTTTTGGAGACTTTAACGAGTCTTTTACAGGTCAAACTGGGGTCGGCCACAGGAAGATTTAAAACGCTCGAAAATGCCCAAAATGGAGTCAAACGTTTTTGTTTTGTTTGTGCTGTTTGAGGAAAAGTCTTTAGTCATTTGCTTTTGATTCATATTTTCTATAATAATCCAGACGTTTCCACAGCCTCAGGTCGTTTCTCTTCTCTCATTTCGTGGAGTTTTACTTCAGCTGAGCTGAAATGAACTCATATAATTACCACAGAAATAATAATGAATCATTTTAGGAATAAACTCAAATGAAACTGACACAGCACAAACGAAGCACAGACTAAATCCAAATGTTTGGTGTAATTTCCTCCTGGTTTGAGGCTGTTTCACATTCTGAGGTTCTGGACGACGTCATCGACCAAAATAAAACTGAATATCTGAACCCATTAACGCCTCAAACGGCTGCAAAATACCTGTAAACACGTCTGTTATTCCAGAGGAAAGGTTCTTATCACTTAAGGGTTTTTGAAGAATTATCAGTGTTTATAAAAACTGTGATATCTCAGCCTCTGAAGCACATAAAGACAGGAAAAGGTCAAACTTTTTGCTCTCTTTGTGTCATGAAAATAAGGACAAATCAACAATAACGTAGCAGCCGGCATAAATATCTGAAGAACCAGAATCGCACAAACCAAACTTTTTACAGCACAAACGAAGCACAAACGACCGACTCCATTTTGGGCGTTTTCGAGCATTTTGAAGCTTCCTGTGGGGCCGACCCCAGTTTGACCTGTAAAAGAACCGTTAAAATCTCCAACACTAAAGCAGCACAAACGTTTGACACAGTTTTGGTGCAGGTTTGAGCCGGTGTCTCCCGCTCGGCGCTGAATAAAACACAAACATCTCGCACAATCCCTGTCATTCGGCCATTCGTTTTTCAATATAAAACCAAAAATAATTAAACAAAAAACCAAACTGTTTTTTTTTTCATTATTTGTCTCCAAAATGAAAAAACGGGACGATTTGTTTTTTCAGTTTTCGATTTTGTGTTTAAATGAAAAATGGGAAAAACGGATAACGGCCGCTTCCCATTTTGTCCAGTTTTGATCCTTGAGCGAGTTGCGTAAACTGTAGATGAACCTTTACTCGGACACACGGACGTGACGAGTGCAGAACAAACCCAACGGCCGCTGGACGAGGATCATTATCACATGATTATTATTATTATTATTTATTATCACATGATTAAACAGCTTTTTGAGGACGGAAAAACGCTGAGATTTAACACAGTAACAACAGTTCGGAAAAGTGGGTGAGAAGATTCTGTTTTCAACACCAACTCCGGCGTAAAAGACGCAGAACTGGAACCTGCTCCTGTCGTCAAACATATAATAATAAGGTAAGTGAGCAGGGACGGAAAACACGGAATCATCAGCAGGAAACGGAATCATCAGCAGGAAACGGAATCATCAGCAGGAAACAGAATCATCAGCAGGAAACGGAATCATCAGCAGGAAACGGAATCATCAGCAGGAAACGGAATCATCAGCAGGAAACAGAATCATCAGCAGGAAACGGAATCATCAGCAGGAAACGGAATCATCAGCAGGAAACAGAATCATCAGCAGGAAACAGAATCATCAGCAGGAAACAGAATCATCAGCAGGAAACAGAATCATCAGCAGGAAACAGAATCATCAGCAGGAAACAGAATCATCAGCAGGAAACGGAATCATCAGCAGGAAACAGAATCATCAGCAGGAAACAGAATCATCAGCAGGAAACGGAATCATCAGCAGGAAACAGAATCATCAGCAGGAAACGGAATCATCAGCAGGAAACGGAATCATCAGCAGGAAACGGAATCATCAGCAGGAAACAGAATCATCAGCAGGAAACGGAATCATCAGCAGGAAACGGAATCATCAGCAGGAAACAGAATCATCAGCAGGAAACAGAATCATCAGCAGGAAACGGAATCATCAGCAGGAAACGGAATCATCAGCAGGAAACGGAATCATCAGCAGGAAACGGAATCATCAGCAGGAAACGGAATCATCAGCAGGAAACGGAATCATCAGCAGGAAACGGAATCATCAGCAGGAAACAGAATCATCAGCAGGAAACAGAATCATCAGCAGGAAACGGAATCATCAGCAGGAAACAGAATCATCAGCAGGAAACAGAATCATCAGCAGGAAACGGAATCATCAGCAGGAAACAGAATCATCAGCAGGAAACGGAATCATCAGCAGGAAACAGAATCATCAGCAGGAAACGGAATCATCAGCAGGAAACGGAATCATCAGCAGGAAACGGAATCATCAGCAGGAAACGGAATCATCAGCAGGAAACGGAATCATCAGCAGGAAACGGAATCATCAGCAGGAAACAGAATCATCAGCAGGAAACAGAATCATCAGCAGGAAACAGAATCATCAGCAGGAAACAGAATCATCAGCAGGAAACGGAATCATCAGCAGGAAACGGAATCATCAGCAGGAAACAGAATCATCAGCAGGAAACGGAATCATCAGCAGGAAACGGAATCATCAGCAGGAAACGGAATCATCAGCAGGAAACGGAATCATCAGCAGGAAACGGAATCATCAGCAGGAAACGGAATCATCAGCAGGAAACGGAATCATCAGCAGGAAACGGAATCATCAGCAGGAAACGGAATCATCAGCAGGAAACGGAATCATCAGCAGGAAACGGAATCATCAGCAGGAAACGGAATCATCAGCAGGAAACGGAATCATCAGCAGGAAACGGAATCATCAGCAGGAAACGGAATCATCAGCAGGAAACGGAATCATCAGCAGGAAACGGAATCATCAGCAGGAAACGGAATCATCAGCAGGAAACGGAATCATCAGCAGGAAACGGAATCATCAGCAGGAAACGGAATCATCAGCAGGAAACGGAATCATCAGCAGGAAACGGAATCATCAGCAGGAAACGGAATCATCAGCAGGAAACGGAATCATCAGCAGGAAACGGAATCATCAGCAGGAAACGGAATCATCAGCAGGAAACGGAATCATCAGCAGGAAACGGAATCATCAGCAGGAAACGGAATCATCAGCAGGAAACGGAATCATCAGCAGGAAACGGAATCATCAGCAGGAAACAGAATCATCAGCAGGAAACAGAATCATCAGCAGGAAACAGAATCAGGCCCATTTCATTTTGCACAAAAATCGACCTGAATTTTTTTAAATATTTTTTAAAAGCCACAAAAAACTGATAATCCGTGTGTAGCAGACGCCTTTTTACAGTTTGGTGCACGTGAAGATGGTGATGGGTGAACCCGTATGCACCTCCTCCCGTACGCCTCCTCCCGTACGCCTCCTCCCATACGCCGCGCCTCCTCCCGTACCCCGCGCCTCCTCCCGTACGCCTCCTCCCATACGCTTCCTCCCGTACCCCGCGCCTCCTCCCGTACGCCTCCTCCCATACGCCTCCTCCTGTACGCCGCGCCTCCTCCTGTACCCCGCGCCTACTCCCATACGCCTCCTCCCGTACGCTGCGCCTCCTCCCGTACCCCGCGCCTCCTTCCGTACCCCGCGCCTCCTCCCATACGCCTCCTCCCGTACCCCGCGCCTCCTCCCGTACCCCGCGCCTCCTCCCGTACGCCGCGCCTCCTCCCATACCCCGCGCCTCCTCCCATACGCCTCCTCCCGTACGCCACGCCTCCTCCCATACCCCGCGCCTCCTCCCATACGCCTCCTCCCGTACGCTGCGCCTCCTCCCGTACCCCGCGCCTCCTCCCGTACCCCGCGCCTCCTCCCATACGCCTCCTCCCGTACCCCGCGCCTCCTCCCGTACCCCGTGCCTCCTCCCGTACGCCTCCTCCCATACGCCTCCTCCTGTACGCCGCGCCTCCTCCCGTACCCCGCGCCTACTCCCATACGCCTCCTCCCGTACGCTGCGCCTCCTCCCGTACGCTGCGCCTCCTCCCGTACGCTGCGCCTCCTTCCGTACCCCGCGCCTCCTCCCATACGCCTCCTCCCGTACCCCGCGCCTCCTCCCGTACCCCGCGCCTCCTCCCGTACCCCGCGCCTCCTCCCGTACCCCGCGCCTCCTCCCATACGCCTCCTCCCATACGCCGCGCCTCCTCCCATACCCCGCGCCTCCTCCCATACGCCTCCTCCCATACCCCGCGCCTCCTCCCATACGCCTCCTCCCGTACGCTGCGCCTCCTCCCGTACCCCGCGCCTCCTCCCATACGCCTCCTCCCGTACCCCGCGCCTCCTCCCGTACCCCGCGCCTCCTCCCATACGCCTCCTCCCGTACCCCGCGCCTCCTCCCGTACCCCGCGCCTCCTCCCATACGCCTCCTCCCGTACCCCGCGCCTCCTCCCGTACGCCGTGACAAAACGTGTGTGACGAAACGGCCGTTATCGTTTTTTTCCATTTTTCATTTAAACACAAAATCGAAATCTGAAAAAAACCGAATCGTTCTGTTTTTTCATTGTGGTTTTGGAGACAAATCATGAAAAAAACAGTTGGTTTTTCATTTTCTTATTTTTGGTTTTATATTGAAAGACAAATGAACGAATGACACATGTGTAACTGTAGTAAAAAGACTTATTTGGACGATTCCTTTAACTCTCTAAGACTCTGTCCATGGCCACAGGGACTCGTTAAAGCTCATACTTAATTTACATCACATAATCCAGGACGAATCCAGTTAGTTTTGGTAAATCATGGACTAATCTTGTTCTGGGACTAACATGAAGCTTTGTGATTTACTGCGGTTCATTCTGATAATAACTTTCTATTTATTTTCAGCCTAAATTCATCCCCGAGTTCATCAGGTGAGTTTGTGTTCAGAATTCTCTCGGAGCGACTGTGAGTTCAGGTTTATTTTATTTCCGTTTTGTTTCGTCAGGTTGCAGAAAGAGGGAGATTATGACCTGGTCTCTGGGACGAGGTACAAAGGAAACGGAGGAGTTTACGGATGGGACCTGAGGAGGAAACTGATCAGGTACGGCACAAAATGTCCGCCTCCAAATTCAAACCTGTCGATTATTTTTGTCATAAAATGTACCATATTTTTCAGACTATAACACCAACTAAAAATGCGTAATGAAGAAGAAAAAACATATATACACTACCATTCAAAAGTTTGGGGTCACTTAGAAATTTCCTTATTTTTTAAAGAAAAGCACAGTTTTTTCAATGAAGATACTTTAAACTAATCAGAAATACACTCTGTACGTTGCTAATGTGGTAAATGACGATTCGAGCTGCAAATGTCTGGGTTTTGGTGCAGTATCTACACAGGTGAACAAAGGCACATTTCACTCCAGTGTCTAAAGGTACAATGTGTTTGCTCGTTGTGTCAGAGGCAAATGGATGATCAGAAAACCCTTGTGCAGTCACGTTAGCACAGAGGAAAACAGTGCAGCTGGTTAGAGAAGCTATAAAACTGACCTTTGAGCAGGTTGAGTATCTGGAGCATCACATTTGTGGGGTCGATTAAACCCTCAAAATGGCCAGAAAAAGAGAAGTTTCATGTGAAACTCAACAGTCTGTTCTTGTTCTTAGAAATGAAGGCTATTCCATGCAAGAAATTTCCAAAAAAAAATTAAGATTTCCTACAGCGGTGTGAACTACTCCCTTCAGAAAAGAGCACAAACAGGCTCTAACCAGAGTAGAAAGAGAAGTGGGAGGCCCCACTGCACAACTGAGCCAGAAGATATGAACATTAGAGTCTCTAGTTTGAGAAACAGACGCCTCACAGGTCCTCAACTGGCAGCTTCATTAAATAGAACCTGCAAAACGCCAGTGTGAACATCTACAGTGAAGAGGCGACTCCGGGATGCAGCTTCAGGGCAGAGCGGCAAAGGAAAAGCCACATCTGAGACTGACAATAAAAGAAACAGATTAATATGGACAAAAGAAACAGACACTGGACAGAGGAAGAGTGGACAGAAGTGTTATGGACAGACCCACTGAGCTGCTGTGGACAGAAGTGTTATGGACAGAACCCACTGAGCTGCTGTGGACAGAAGTGTTATGGACAGACCCACTGAGCTGCTGTGGACAGAAGTGTTATGGACAGACCCACTGAGCTGCTGTGGACAGAAGTGTTATGGACAGACCCACTGAGCTGCTGTGGACAGAAGTGTTATGGACAGACCCACTGAGCTGCTGTGGAGCAGTTTGACCGTCTGGTACGTAAGAAGTTTCCATCCAGACAATCCAACCTGTGGGAGAAGCTTCTAGAAGCCTGGGGTGAAATTTCTCCAGATCCTTCAACAAATGAACAGCTGGAGGCCAAAGGTCTGAAGGCTGTGACTGCTGCAGATGGAGGATTCTGTGACAAAAGCAAATTTTAAAGGAAAAATAATATTATTTCAAATACAAATCATTATTTCTAACCTTGTCAATGTCTTGATTATAGTTTATTCATTTTGCAACTCATGGTGGTAAATAAAAGTGACTTTTCATGGAAAACACAAAATTGTCTGGGTGACCCCAAACTTTTGAACGGTTGTGTAAATCACACTTTTTTGGGGAAATTAATTTGATAAAATCAGAGACCAGAAACAGACATTTCCTCTTAATCAGAATCAGAATCAGAATTACTTTTATTCATCCCCGAGGGGAAATTTTCTTTGTTACAGATGCAACCGACCAAGAGCCTGTACATCGAACAAGTTACAAAATAAGCTAAATACAATAAGATAAAAGATAAAATAGCTCTCTCTGGGAAATTATTTACATCATTGACATATTTGTGACTATATACATGTGTGAGCAGGGAATAGGATGAAAAGGATTGAGTAGTTTGTGAGTTAAAGTGCAGCGTTCAACAGTTTGATGGCGACAGGCAGGAAAGATTTCCTGTGTCTCTCAGTGGAGCAGCGTGGCAGCCGCAGTCTATGGCTGAAACACCAACAGAACAGAAGAACAGGCTGAACATGTGTCGGGTTTGTTCACGTCACATATGAACAGTTCTTCACAAAACTAGAGCAGAAACAACAGAACAGAATAAGTTTACCGAACTCTGCATCTCGCTCCAAATCACTAAATCCACTGAATTCTTCTTCCTCGTGTCACTTCTGAGTAACTCCACCAGCTCCAGATAAATTCAGCTTTTAGTCCCGATGAGCTTTTGTTTTCTTCACTTCAGTTCGAGTTTCCTCCACTTTTCTCCATCAAACACAAGTTTCTCTCACTCCAAACTTTCTTTCTGCTGCTCGATTGTTCCTCTCTTCCTCCGCTCTTCACACGTTTCCGGTTCTCGCTCAGTATTTACCGTAAGTAATAATGTGTTTGTGCTCATTGGTTTAAGTTTGACACAAACTAAACTTAAAGCCTTGTGGCTCATTTGCAGATAGTGAAAAAACAGAAGCTTCTGTCGACTAAAGGACCAGATTCACTGGAAAAAAAGTCTCCATGTGGATTTAAGTCAGAAAACAGGAGTGAGGTGCTGCAGGTGGTGACAGAAGTGACAGTGGAGCAGGAGGAGGAGCCTGAGGTGGAGCAGATGCTGGTACAGAGAGCGCCCCCTGTGGCTCAGTGTGAAAATCACCAACATGTGAAATTATATCTCGCTGTGGAAACGCGTCGGCTCCTTTGATGCATAAAGGACTTTAATATATTCAGTCGGTGCCTCGGGTTTGGACCTCGCTCATGTTACATTTACGTTTAGATGAACTGAAATATTTCATATATAAGTCGCACCTGAGGATAAGTCACAGGAAACACCAACAACAACAATGTAAATGTGATCTCTGGGAAATAAGTCATTTGTGGTATGATTGTGTGACATTCAGACGTGTAACGCTCTTCTGTTTCCATCGTTCCTCATGAGTCTGTTCAGATTCAGTGCTCTGTTATCGGTAAATATCGGTGCTGGAGCCGATATATCGCCCGTCCGTCACTAAAGCGTTGCTCTCTCTCTTTCAGTCGAGGAGCAAACTTCCTGACGCAGGTTTTGTTGAGACCCGGAGCCTCCGACCTCACGGGCAGCTTCAGGTGAGTGAGACAGGTGAGACAGGTGAGTCCCACAGGTGAGACAGGTGAGTCCCACAGGTGAGACAGGTGAGTCCCACAGGTGAGACAGGTGAGTCCCACAGGTGAGACAGGTGAGACAGGTGAGTCCCACAGGTGAGACAGGTGAGACAGACTAAACCTACTATTGAATCTCCTCATGTTCCTCAGGTCTGGATCCTAAAAAAGTCCCACTGACAGAACAGAGTCTCATTTAGTCCTGGTTTAGGCCTGGTTTAGACCTGCATCACAAACGTGCATCACAAACATCACAAACAAGCATCACAAACATCACAAACGAGCATCACAAACATCACAAACAAACATCACAAACGAGCATCACAAACATCACAAACGAGCATCACAAACATCACAAACGAGCATCACAAACGAGCATCACAAACGAGCATCACAAACGAGCATCACAAACATCACAAACATCACAAACGAGCATCACAAACATCATAAACGAGCATCACAAACGAGCTTCACAAACGTGCATCACAAGCATCACAAACATCACAAACAAGCATCACAAACATCACAAACGAGCATCACAAACATCACAAACAAACATCACAAACGAGCATCACAAACGAGCATCACAAACATCACAAACGAGCATCACAAACATCACAAACGAGCATCACAAACGAGCATCACAAACATCACAAACGAGCATCACAAACATCACAAATGTGCATCACAAACATCAGAAACGAGCTTCACAAACGAGCATCACAAACATCACAAACGAGCATCACAAACATCACAAACGAGCATCACAAACGAGCATCACAAACGAGCATCACAAACATCACAAACGAGCATCACAAACGAGCATCACAAACATCACAAACGAGCATCACAAACATCACAAACGAGCATCACAAACGAGCATCACAAACATCACAAACGAGCATCACAAACATCACAAACGAGCATCACAAACATCACAAACGTGCATCACAAACTTTCCTGGACAAAGGAGAAGTCTCAGAGCAGGAGGTGAACTGTATGAAGGTCCTGTAATTTTATATTCTGACAAAAATCCACAGACGTTTGACAAACCGTCTGTCAGAGCAACAGTCTCGCCTACAGAATCCCTCTGTAAAATAAATGAGCTTTGTTCACTTTATAAAACCTTTTGTTGAAACTTTTCCATCATACGGAAAAGACTCTGTGGAAACAATTTATTCTGAACTCATGCGACAGTTTAAATACAAATCCTCACCTGGTCAGGCTGGACACACAGGGTCTGAGGTTTGGAGGTTCTGATCACGTCCTGGACAAAAGAGCCAAAGGATCCGTCCCCTCCTCAGCGTCTCTAACCCTCCCACAAACACGACTCATGTTTGAACAAGTGTCCTCGATCTAAAGTACAGCTACAGGGAGGAAAATGTCTCCAAAGTAGAGCTGTCAACGTAAACGCGTTAATCACCATTAGATTAATTCAATCCTTAACGCGATCATTTAAAAAAAAATAGTGATTAAAGTTCTCCAGCCTTTTGTCTCTGAGGCGATGCTCAGCTCTGGTTCAGGCTCAGGCTGGAGCAGGAAGTGTTCGGTGCTTTTCCCGGAAGAACCAAGTGCACAGGACGGACCTCAGAACTAATGATAATGAACCAAACTGGGTTCTGTCCATGTGCACGACCGCGGAACCAGAGAACCTCGAGCACGGAGAACCGGAGCAGCCCGGACTCGAGATCCATGGCCCGGACCCGAGGTCCGCGGCCCGGACCCGAGGTCCACAGCGTTATCACTTTTTCCGCACGGATCCAACGTGCAGAGGACGGAACCACTGCCCCAGTCCAGTGCACTGGTCTTGCCCGTCCCAGAACCAGCACATGGAGGATGGAGCTGGACCGATCTGACCAACACGCTCGAAGGAACAAGACCCAAGGACCAGATCCTGGGTCCTGAGGGGCCCCGGGTCCTGAGGGGCCCCGGGTCCTGAGGGGCCCTGGGTCCTGAGGGGCCCTGGGTCCTGAGGGCTGCGCTCTGCGGTGAAGCTCAAGTCTTTATCGCTGTGACTGAACCCAGAGCTTCTGCTCAGGTGCAGTGAGTTCTGTACAAAGTTCTAGGTCAGAGGTTCGGGGAACGTCGGGCCCCAAAATGGCTCCTGGATAAACTCATGAAACGTGGATCAGACCAGTTTTGGTTGTTTGCCGGTGTGAAAGGACCAGACTGGAGCCTGTAGGCTTCATAATAATAATGTGAAAGGACCAGACTGGAGCCTGTAGGCTTCATAATAATAATGTGAAAGGACCAGACTGGAGCCTGTAGGCTTCATAATAATAATGTGAAAGGACCAGACTGGAGCCTGTAGGCTTCATCATAATAATGTGAAAGGACCAGACTGGAGCCTGTAGGCTTCATCATAATAATGTGAAAGGACCAGACTGGAGCCTGTAGGCTTCATCATAATAATGTGAAAGGACCAGACTGGAGCCTGTAGGCTTCATCATAATAATGTGAAAGGACCAGACTGGAGCCTGTAGGCTTCATCATAATAATGTGAAAGGACCAGACTGGAGCCTGTAGGCTTCATCATAATAATGTGAAAGGACCAGACTGGAGCCTGTAGGCTTCATCATAATAATGTGAAAGGACCAGACTGGAGCCTGTAGGCTTCATCATAATAATGTGAAAGGACCAGACTGGAGCCTGTAGGCTTCATCATAATAATGTGAAAGGACCAGACTGGAGCCTGTAGGCTTCATCATAATAATGTGAAAGGACCAGACTGGAGCCCGTAGGCTTCATCATAATAATGTGAAAGGACCAGACTGGAGCTTGTAGGCTTCATCATAATAATGTGAAAGGACCAGACTGGAGCCTGTAGGCTTCATCATAATAATGTGAAAGGACCAGACTGGAGCCTGTAGGCTTCATCATAATAATGTGAAAGGACCAGACTGGAGCCTGTAGGCTTCATCATAATAATGTGAAAGGACCAGACTGGAGCCTGTAGGCTTCATCATAATAATGTGAAAGGACCAGACTGGAGCCTGTAGGCTTCATCATAATAATGTGAAAGGACCAGACTGGAGCCTGTAGGCTTCATCATAATAATGTGAAAGGACCAGACTGGAGCCCGTAGGCTTCATCATAATAATGTGAAAGGACCAGACTGGAGCTTGTAGGCTTCATCATAATAATGTGAAAGGACCAGACTGGAGCCTGTAGGCTTCATCATAATAATGTGAAAGGACCAGACTGGAGCCTGTAGGCTTCATCATAATAATGTTATGACCTGGTGCGGTGTGAAAAGGCCCTGAGTTAAAGCTAAACCCCCCGGAGCAGCGACCGGAGCCACAGCCAAGAGCCTCAGATCAGACAAACTGTTTCAGACACGGCAAAGAAAATAACAAGTGACACTGTACATAGTTTGTACATAGAATTGTTTTACGTTATGGCTTTAAAACTGTCTTAAAATGCAAAATAACACAATTTTAAACATGCAATTCAATATGTGATTAATCACATTAACTGGAATTTCTGAGATTAATTGCGATTAAATAAATGAATCGTTTGACCTACTCCAAAGTTTAGCTCATCGTCTGTCGAAAAAGATGTGCTGAACAAAGAAAAGAATCTGTCTGGTGATATTTTTATGATCTGTGAGGTACCAAAACTGTTGGAGTTTTATAATCTCCTCAGTGTTCATCATCAACACTTTAAACTAAGGGACAGATCTGTATCGATAAACGCTCCTTTTACATTCAGACTCTCTTCCTCCTCACCTTAAAGTTTGCTGCTCAGACAGTTTAATCGAGTCAGAAGAATCTGTACAAAGCAAAAAGACGTCAAACCAGCAACGACCTCGAGAATCTCTTTGGGTCTGAAGGAGGAGACGATAAACGGAGCGAGAAACAGATTTGATTAAAACACAAGAGTGTCTCCAAAACAACAAAGACGGACTAAAAATGTCCCTAAGTGCGATTTTAAATTCTGAAATCTGAAATTTCCCCATTGTGGGACAAATAAAGGATATCTTATCTTATCTTATCTTAAAATATTCTGCCCAAGGAAAAGACACTGAAAACAGAACAAAAGCACCGGGACATTCTGAACACATCCACCACAGAACGATCAGGAGCCTCAGGGAGAACAAACCCACGCAGGCCTGGTTTAGTCCTGGTTCAGTCCTGGTTTAGACCTGGTTCAGTCCTGGTTTAGTCCTGGTTTAGACCTGGTTCAGTCCTGGTTTAGACCTGGTTCAGTCCTGGTTTAGTCCTGGTTTAGTCCTGGTTCAGTCCTGGTTTAGATCTGGTTTAGTCCTGGTTTAGACCTGGTTTAGTCCTGGTTTAGACCTGGTTCAGTCCTGGTTTAGTCCTGGTTTAGTCCTGGTTTAGATCTGGTTTAGTCCTGGTTTAGACCTGGTTTAGTCCTGGTTTAGTCCTGGTTTAGTCCTGGTTTAGACCTGGTTTAGACCTGGTTCAGTCCTGGTTTAGTCCTGGTTCAGTCCTGGTTCAGTCCTGGTTTAGTCCTGGTTCAGTCCTGGTTCAGTCCTGGTTTAGTCCTGGTTCAGTCCTGGTTCAGTCCTGGTTTAGTCCTGGTTTAGTCCTGGTTCAGTCCTGGTTCAGTCCTGGTTTAGTCCTGGTTCAGTCCTGGTTCAGTCCTGGTTTAGTCCTGGTTCTGCTCGTGTTCTGGTCTCATGTTTGTGTCTTTCAGGTTGTATAAGAAGGAGGTGCTGGAGAGCCTGGTGGAGCGCTGCGTTTCTAAAGGATACGTGTTCCAGATGGAGATGATCGTCAGAGCGCGACAGCTGCACTACACCATCGGAGAGGTCTGAATATTCCCTCATCCTGCACAAACGTCACACTCTTCCCTCTTCAACTCTTCCCTTTGTCTCCTTCAGGTGCCGATCTCTTTTGTGGACAGAGTTTACGGAGAATCCAAACTGGGAGGAAACGAGATCGTGTCGTTTGTGAAGGGACTGCTCACTCTGTTCGCCACCACATGACCCGGCCACAGATCCTCTGAAACACACGAGAAACACCCCGAAGATCTGTGGAAACACACGAAACACCCCGAAGATCTGTGGAAACACACACGAAACACCCCGAAGATCTGTGGAAACACACGAAACACCCCGAAGATCTGTGGAAACACACGAAACACCCCGAAGATCTGTGGAAACACACACGAAACACCCCGAAGATCTGTGGAAACACACGAAACACCCCGAAGATCTGTGGAAACACACGAAACACCCCGAAGATCTGTGGAAACACACGAAACACCCCGAAGATCTGTGGAAACACACGAAACACCCCGAAGATCTGTGGAAACACACGAGAAACACCCCGAAGATCTGTGGAAACACACGAGAAACACCCCGAAGATCTGTGGAAACACACACGAAACACCCCGAAGATCTGTGGAAACACACACGAAACACCCCGAAGATCTGTGGAAACACACGAAACACCCCGAAGATCTGTGGAAACACACACGAAACACCCCGAAGATCTGTGGAAACACACGAGAAACACCCCGAAGATCTGTGGAAACACACGAGAAACACCCCGAAGATCTGTGGAAACACACACGAAACACCCCGAAGATCTGTGGAAACACACACGAAACACCCCGAAGATCTGTGGAAACACACACGAAACACCCCGAAGATCTGAGGAAACACACACGAAACACCCCGAAGATCTGTGGAAACACACACGAAACACCCCGAAGATCTGAGGAAACACACACGAAACACCCCGAAGATCTGTGGAAACACACGAGAAACATGGTTTAGTCCTGGTTTAGTCCTGGTTTAGACCTGGTTTAGACCTGGTTTAGACCTGGTTTAGACCTGGTTTAGACCTGGTTTAGTCCTGGTTTAGACCTGGTTTAGACCTGGTTTAGTCCTGGTTTAGTCCTGGTTTAGACCTGGTTTAGTCCTGGTTTAGACCTGGTTCAGACCTGGTTTAGACCTGGTTTAGTCCTGGTTTAGACCTGGTTTAGTCCTGGTTTAGACCTGGTTCAGACCTGGTTTAGACCTGGTTTAGTCCTGGTTTAGACCTGGTTCAGACCTGGTTTAGACCTGGTTTAGACCTGGTTTAATCCTGGTTTAGACCTGGTTTAGTCCTGGTTTAGACCTGGTTCAGACCTGGTTTAGTCCTGGTTTAGTCCTGGTTTAGACCTGGTTCAGACCTGGTTTAGACCTGGTTTAGACCTGGTTTAGACCTGGTTTAGTCCTGGTTTAGACCTGGTTTAGACCTGGTTTAGACCTGGTTTAGTCCTGGTTTAGACCTGGTTTAGTCCTGGTTTAGTCCTGGTTTAGACCTGGTTTAGTCCTGGTTTAGACCTGGTTCAGACCTGGTTTAGACCTGGTTTAGTCCTGGTTTAGACCTGGTTTAGTCCTGGTTTAGACCTGGTTCAGACCTGGTTTAGACCTGGTTTAGTCCTGGTTTAGACCTGGTTCAGACCTGGTTTAGACCTGGTTTAGACCTGGTTTAATCCTGGTTTAGACCTGGTTTAGTCCTGGTTTAGACCTGGTTCAGACCTGGTTTAGACCTGGTTTAGTCCTGGTTTAGACCTGGTTCAGACCTGGTTTAGACCTGGTTTAGACCTGGTTTAATCCTGGTTTAGACCTGGTTTAGTCCTGGTTTAGACCTGGTTCAGACCTGGTTTAGACCTGGTTTAGTCCTGGTTTAGACCTGGTTTAGTCCTGGTTTAGACCTGGTTTAGACCTGGTTTAGACCTGGTTTAGACCTGGTTTAGTCCTGGTTTAGACCTGGTTTAGACCTGGTTTAGTCCTGGTTTAGTCCTGGTTTAGTCCTGGTTTAGACCTGGTTTAGACCTGGTTTAGACCTGGTTTAGACCTGGTTTAGTCCTGGTTTAGACCTGGTTTAGACCTGGTTTAGTCCTGGTTTAGTCCTGGTTTAGTCCTGGTTCAGTCCTGGTTCAGTCCTGGTTTAGACCTGGTTTAGACCTGGTTCAGACCTGGTTTAGACCTGGTTTAGACCTGGTTTAATCCTGGTTTAGACCTGGTTTAGTCCTGGTTTAGACCTGGTTTAGACCTGGTTTAGACCTGGTTTAGACCTGGTTTAGTCCTGGTTTAGACCTGGTTTAGACCTGGTTTAGTCCTGGTTTAGTCCTGGTTTAGTCCTGGTTCAGTCCTGGTTCAGTCCTGGTTTAGACCTGGTTTAGACCTGGTTCAGTCCTGGTTTAGACCTGGTTTAGACCTGGTTTAGACGTGGTTTAGTCCTGGTTTAGACCTGGTTTAGTCCTGGTTTAGACCTGGTTTAGACCTGGTTTAATCCTGGTTTAGACCTGGTTTAGTCCTGGTTTAGACCTGGTTTAGACCTGGTTTAGACCTGGTTTAGACCTGGTTTAGTCCTGGTTTAGACCTGGTTTAGACCTGGTTTAGTCCTGGTTTAGTCCTGGTTTAGTCCTGGTTCAGTCCTGGTTCAGTCCTGGTTTAGACCTGGTTTAGACCTGGTTTAGACCTGGTTTAGTCCTGGTTCAGTCCTGGTTCAGTCCTGGTTTAGACCTGGTTTAGTCCTGGTTTAGTCCTGGTTTAGTCCTGGTTTAGTCCTGGTTCAGTCCTGGTTCAGTCCTGGTTTAGACCTGGTTTAGTCCTGGTTTAGACCTGGTTTAGTCCTGGTTTAGTCCTGGTTTAGTCCTGGTTTAGTCCTGGTTTAGACCTGGTTTAGTCCTGGTTCAGTCCTGGTTCAGTCCTGGTTTAGACCTGGTTTAGTCCTGGTTCAGTCCTGGTTCAGTCCTGGTTTAGACCTGGTTTAGTCCTGGTTTAGTCCTGGTTTAGTCCTGGTTTAGTCCTGGTTTAGTCCTGGTTTAGTCCTGGTTTAGTCCTGGTTTAGACCTGGTCCATGTTCCAGGGGAGGGATGTAGTTTCACCTGTCGTTGCAGGAGTGAAAAAGATCGAGGATGTTTTTAGATTTTAAATAAAATAAGCGTCACTTTTGTGGTCGATAAAACTGCTGCAAACGGAACTGATGGAAACTGTATTTAAAATGTTCTGGCTGTTTTGTTTTAACTCCAGAAGAGAGAGTTTCATTTCTGTTAAATTAAAATGATAAAATGTGGATTATCTTTAAACGAGTGAAATAATGAAGCGTTTGGTTGAATCTGGTGCGTCGTCCAAACTGAAACAGCCCCAAATAAAGGAAATGACCTCAGTGTCTCTGGTTCAACTTCAGCCCGTTTCCTCCTTCACTGACTCAGGAGTTACTGTGGGAGGGCATCTGGTGAAATGAAGCTTCAGAGTGTCACTGGGGCCACGCCTCCCGCCACAGCCTGATCTGGGGTCAGATCTGGGGTCTGATCTGGGGTCTGATCTGAGGTCTGATCTGGGGTCTGATCTGGGGTCAGATCTGAGGTCAGATCTGGGGTCTGATCTGAGGTCAGATCTGGGGTCAGATCTGGGGTCTGATCTGAGGTCAGATCTGGGGTCTGATCTGGGGTCAGATCTGAGGTCAGATCTGGGGTCAGATCTGAGGTCAGATCTGAGGTCAGATCTGGGGTCTGATCTGAGGTCTGATCTGGGGTCAGATCAGGGGTCAGATCTGGGGTCAGATCTGGGGTCAGATCTGGGGTCTGATCTGAGGTCAGATCTGGGGTCAGATCTGAGGTCAGATCTGAGGTCAGATCTGGGGTCTGATCTGAGGTCAGATCTGGGGTCTGATCTGGGGTCAGATCTGAGGTCAGATCTGGGGTCAGATCTGAGGTCAGATCTGGGGTCAGATCTGGGGTCAGACAGCAGTTTTCTCCTGTGGCTCTTTTAACTCGAGTTAAACGAATCAGGTTCTGTCACGAGAAGTTTCGCCCCAAACCTCAGATTAGGTTTTGTTTCTGCGCCTGAAACTCTCCAGGACAGCACCTCCTGCAGAGCACCTCCTGCAGAGCACCTCCTGCAGAGCACCTCCTGCAGAGCACCTCCTGCAGAGCACCTCCTGCAGAGCACCTCCTGCAGACCTCCTCCTGCAGAGCACCTCCTGCAGACCCCCTCCTGCAGACCTCCTCCTGCACAGCACCTCCTGCAGACCTCCTCCTGCACAGCACCTCCTGCAGACCTCCTCCTGCAGAGCACCTCCTGCAGACCCCCTCCTGCAGACCTCCTCCTGCAGACCTCCTGCATAGCACCTCCTGCAGAGCACCTCCTGCAGACCTCCTCCTGCAGACCTCCTCCTGCAGACCCCCTCCTGCAGACCTCCTCCTGCAGACCTCCTCCTGCAGAGCACCTCCTGCAGACCCCCTCCTGCAGACCTCCTCCTGCAGAGCACCTCCTGCAGACCTCCTCCTGCAGAGCACCTCCTGCAGACCTCCTCCTGCAGACCTCCTCCTGCAGACCTCCTCCTGCAGAGCGCCTCCTGCAGACCCCCTCCTGCAGAGCACCTCCTGCAGAGCACCTCCTGCAGACCTCCTCCTGCAGACCTCCTCCTGCAGACCTCCTCCTGCAGAGCGCCTCCTGCAGACCCCCTCCTGCAGACCTCCTCCTGCAGAGCACCTCCTGCAGACCCCCTCCTGCAGACCTCCTCCTGCAGAGCGCCTCCTGCAGACCCCCTCCTGCAGACCCCCTTTTACAGACCCCCTCCTGCAGACCTCCTCCTGCAGACCTCCTCCTGCAGACCCCCTCCTGCAGACCTCCTCCTGCAGAGCACCTCCTGCAGACCTCCTCCTGCAGACCTCCTCCTGCAGAGCACCTCCTGCAGACCTCCTCCTGCAGACCCCCTCCTGCAGACCTCCTCCTGCAGACCCCCTTTTACAGACCCCCTCCTGCAGACCCCCTCCTGCAGACCTCCTCCTGCAGACCCCCTCCTGCAGACCTCCTCCTGCAGAGCACCTCCTGCAGACCTCCTCCTGCAGACCTCCTCCTGCAGAGCACCTCCTGCAGACCTCCTCCCGACACAGGGTTTACTGCAGAGAGTCAGAGTCACAGAGAGTCCTCCAAACACGGGGTCGGGGGTACTTGAGTATGAGTCGGGGGTACGTGAGTTTCTTAATGTGATGTAACTAAAATTAATACTGAAGTACGGAACATTATCCAGTCTGGACTCATTTGTGGGTCCATCATCTGAGGAACTTCGGTCGAAACCATTTTCAGTGACACTTTTCTATGTTTTACCTAAACATGATCTGTCCCTCTGTGCTGCAGGATCAGACTGGGCCAAACTGGGACCCCGGGACATTCCTTTGATAAAACTGGGACAAACCAGTGGTTTTGTATAAATCTGGGGGGAAACAGACAGACTGGGACTGTCCCGGAAACAGAGACGAGCCAAAACAGAACATCACAAACACGAGTGGAAGAGACCAGAGCCCCACGACAGAGCTCCGGATCAAGGAGCACGGACTCCGGGCTCGGAGCTCCGGGGGCGCGGGCTCGGAGCTCCGGGGGCGCGGGCTCGGAGCTCCGGGGGCCCGGGCTCGGAGCTCCGGGGGCGCGGGCTCGGAGCTCCGGGGGCCCGGGCTCGGAGCTCCGGGGGCGCCGGTTCAGGTTCTCCGCGGTGTTTCTTTGAGTTTGGAGCTTAATTGGAAACAGTGAGAATCTGACCAATCACGAGTTTGACTGAGGACCGCGCACGAGCTCACGCACGAGCCTGGATTTGTGATGCAAATCAGGCAGACGTCACTTCCGCCTTAAATATAATAGAGTTCAGGGGCTGTTTTGTCCGGCCAATGTGGTTTTGAGTTTTACACATTTTACCGAACTAAGAGAAACATAATCTAAAGTAATATTAATAATTTAGTTATGTTTCATGAAATGCATATTTATATTGTAAACCGTAGTTAAATACAAACTAAACACGTTGTTTAAGACTAAAAATAAACTATTAAACTTTGTAACATTTTGCAACGAATTTACTCGGTTTTATGTTTATTTATTTTTTACTCCTGTGTGACTGAAGTAGTTTTACTCATTTAGATGCCACTATTCACTGTATTATTTATCTTTATTAAGTTATTCAGGGTCTTCTCAAATGTAGACCAGTACGACATATGATTAAAATGTCTGAATAATTGGCATAATGTTGACAATAATGGCATATAGATGTATAATAAAGGCATTCTGAAATAAACGCTTTTCCCTAAACCGTTAGAACGAGCGGACCATCCCAAGATGGCGGCTGCTCTTGACGTATAACGGTGTTTCCCTCTAGAGCCCGCCTCGCGCCGTGACCGCTTCCGCCGCTTTTATTTGCGCCATTTTGGAGAGGGGAGTTTGGCTCCGGGAGTATTGTCTGTCAGGGCACCGAGCGGGCAGCACGAGAACCGGAGAGGAGCGAGAGAGCGCCGGAGAGGAGCCCGGGACAGACGCACTTTTACCGGCCACACGAGCCTTTCACACCCGCTTCAGCACAGATGTCAGCCCGGTGTTCCCTCAGCCTGTGTCCGCCTGCCGAGCCCCGGGGGTCGGCTGTGTGAGCGGGGGAGAGCCGGGGGAGAGCCGGGGGAGAGCCGGGAAGAGCCGGGGAGAGCCGGGGGAGACGCTGTTCCCCGGGAAGAGGAAGGGGTGAGGGGGCGTGAGTGAGCGGCCAGCCCGGAAGAGGCAGCCCGGAGCCCGCGGGAGAACCGAGGAAGAGCCGGGGAAGAGCCGGGGAAGAGCCGGGGAAGAGCCGGAGGAGCAGCGGGGACCCGGGGGGACCGAACCCGGGGAGCAGAGGTCCGGACCGGTACTGGAGCAGGTAAAGTTCACCGGGGACAGAACCGGGTTTGGACTGGACTTTATCTGGACCTGGGTTAGTCCGGGTTGGTTTAGTCTTGGTTTAGTTCTCGGTTAGTTCATGTGTGGAGCGTTTTGACCCGGTTTAGACCCAGTTTAGACCCGGTTTAGACCCGGTTTAGACCCAGTTTAGACCCGGTTTAGACCCGGTTTAGACCCGGTTTAGACCCAGTTTAGACCCGGTTTAGACCCGGTTTAGACCCGGTTTAGACCCGGTTTAGACCCGGTTTAGACCCGGTTTAGACCCGGTTTAGACCCGGTTTAGACCCGGTTTAGACCCGGTTTAGACCCAGTTTAGACCCAGTTTAGACCCAGTTTAGACCCGGTTTAGACCCGGTTTAGACCCGGTTTAGACCCGGTTTAGACCCGGTTTAGACCCGGTTTAACGTTAGTCCGGGTACTGGTTTAGTTCGTGTTTAGTTCTGGTTTTGACCCAACACAGACCTGGTTCTGGTTTTGGTTTAGTTCTGGGTTCAGTCCCCGGTTTGGTTCTGGTTTGGGACAGATTTGGACCTGGTTTATGCCTTTTTTAGAACTTGTTGTTTTGAACTTGTTTCCCCGTTTGTTCTGAAATTTAGACCTCATTTAGTCCTGGTTCAGTCCTGGTTCAGACCTGGTTTAGACCTGGTTTAGACCTGGTTTAGACCTGGTTCAGTCCTGGTTCAGTCCTGGTTTAGACCTGGTTTAGACCTGGTTTAGGCCCGGTTTAGGCCCGGTTTAGGCCCGGTTTAGACCCGGTTTAGTCCCGGTTTAGGCCCGGTTTAGACCCGGTTTAGTCCTGGTTTAGTCCTGGTTTAGTCCTGGTTTACGCCCGGTTTAGTCCCGGTTTAGTCCCGGTTTAGTCCCGGTTTAAACCCGGTTTAGTCCTGATTTAGTCCTGGTTCAGGCCCGGTTCAGGCCCGGTTCAGGCCCGGTTCAGGCCCGGTTCAGGCCCGGTTTAGGCCCGGTTTAGGCCCGGTTTAGGCCCGGTTTAATCCCGGTTCAGTCCCGGTTTAGACCTGGTTTAGGCCCGGTTTAGGCCCGGTTTAGTCCCGGTTTAGACATGGTTTAGTCCTGGTTTAGACACGGTTTAGTCCTGGTTTACATCCGGTTTAGTCCTGGTTTAGTCCTGGTTTAGACACGGTTTAGTCCTGGTTTAGATCCGGTTTAGTCCTGGTTTAGTCCTGGTTTAGACCTGGTTTAGACCTGGTTTAGACCTGGTTTAGACCTGGTTTAGTCCTGGTTTAGTCCTGGTTTAGTCCTGGTTTAGACCTGGTTTAGTCCTGGTTTAGACCTGATTTAGACCTGATTTAGTCCTGGTTTAGACCTGGTTTAGACCTGGTTTAGACCTGGTTTAGACCTGGTTTAGTCCTGGTTTAGACCTGGTTTAGTCCTGGTTTAGACCTGGTTTAGTCCTGGTTTAGTCCTGGTTTAGACCTGGTTTAGTCCTGGTTTAGACCTGGTTCAGTGCAGGTTTCAGGCCTGTTTTTCTGGTGCAGAAGGAGGCAGAGTGGCTCCTATCTCCTTTCCTCCCTCGCTCCTCACCCTCCTCACCCCTCCCCCCCCCGCTCTGATCCTGTCTGAAGTGCTCCTCCCTCTCCTCCCTCCTCTCCTCCCTCCTCTCCTCCCTCCTCTCCTCCCTCCCTCCTCTCCTCCCTCCTCTCCTCCCTCCCTCCCTCCCTCCTCCCTCCTCTCCTCCCTCGCTCTCTCTCCCCGCTCTCCCAACCCCCACCCTCCTCCTCTCTCTTTCCTCCCCCTCCGCCCCTCCCTCTGCCCTGTTTTTTCTCTCTCTCCGTTTCCCTCTCTCCCTCCTCTCTCTCTCGTCCTCTCGCTCTATCCTCCCCTTCCTCTTCCTCCCTCCCTCTCTCTCTTTGTGTTCCTCTCCCCGCCTCCCCTCCCCTCCTCTCTCTCCCCCTCTCTCTGTCTTTGTCTGTCTCTCCCTTCCTCCTCCTCCTCTCCTCGTTCTCTTTGTGCGCCCCCCCCTCCCTTCGCTCGCTCTCTCTCTCTTTCTGGGCTTCTTTTCTTCCCTCCCCCCTCCCCTCTGTGTGTGCCGTCTCTCCCATCTGCCCCTCCCTCCCTCCCTCTCTCTCTCTCCTGTGTGGAGCTGCTCTTTCTCTCCCCTCCTCCATCTCTCCCTCCCTCCCCTCTCTGTACGTGGGCCTCTCCCTCTCCTCCCCCTCTCTCTCTCCCGTCCTCTTCTTTCTCTGCGTATGTTCCTCTCCCCTCCTCCTCCTCCTCTCCTCCTCCTCTCTCTCTCCCTTCCTCTTCTTTCTCTGCGTATGTTCCTCTCCCCTCCTCCTCCTCCTCTCCTCCTCCTCCCCTCCTCCTCCACTCCTCCTCCTCCTCTCTCTCTCTCTCTGTGTGCTTCCCTCCCTCTCTCCCTTCCTCTTCTGTGTGTGCGCTTTTCTTCCCTCCCTCCTCCTCTCTCCCTTTCTTGTTCTTGCTTCCTCTGTGTGAGCGTGTGTCCCCCCTCCTCTCCTTCCCTTCCCTGCCGCCTCCTCCTCTCCTCCTCTCTTCCTGCTCTCCTCCTCCTCTCTCCTCTCCTCCTGCTCTCCTCCTCCTCTCTCCTCCTCTCCTGTTCTCCCTTTTCTCTTCTCCTCCTCCTCCTCTCCTCTCCTCCTCCTCTCCTCCTCCTCTCCTCCTCCTCTCCTCCTGCTCTCCTCTCTCCTCTCCTGCTCTCCTCCTCCTCTCCTCCTCTCCTCCTCTCTCCTCTCCTCTCCTCCTCTCTCCTCTCCTCCTCTCTACTTCTGTCCTCCTCTCTCCTCTCTTCCTCTCTCCTCCTCTCTCCTCTCCTCCTCCACTCTCCTCCTCTCTCCTCCTCTCTCTCCTCCTCTCTCCTCTCCTCCTCTCCTCCTCCTCCTCCTCCTCTTCTCCTCCTCTCCTCCTCCTCCTCCTCTCCTCCTCTCTCTCCTCCTCTCCTCCTCTCTCCTCTCTCCTCTCCTCCTCTCTTCTCTCCTCCTGCTCTCCTCCTCTCTCCTCCTCTCTCCTCCTCTCTCCTCCACTCTCCTCCTCTCTCCTCCTCTCCTCTTCTCCTCCTCCTCCTCCTCTCCTCCTCCTCCTCCTCCTCTTCTCCTCCTCTCCTCCTCCTCCTCCTCTCCTCTCTCTCTCCTCCTCTCCTCCTCTCTCCTCTCTCCTCACCTCCTCTCTTCTCTCCTCCTGCTCTCCTCCTCTCTCCTCCTCTCTCCTCCTCTCTCCTCCACTCTCCTCCTCTCTCCTCCTCTCCTCTTCTCCTCCTCCTCCTCCTCTTCTCCTCCTCCTCCTCCTCCTCTCCTCCTCTCCTCCTCCCTCCTCCCTCTCCTCCTCCTCCTCCTCTTCTCCTCCTCTCCTCCTCCTCCTCTCCTCTCCTCCTCCTCTCCTCCTCCTCTCTCCCTCCTCCTCCTCCTCTCCTCCTCCTCTCCTCCTCTCTCCTCTCCTCCTCTCCTCCTCCTCTCCTCCTCCTCCTCTCCTCACCTCTCCTCTCTCCTCTCTCCTCTCCTCTCTCCTCACCTCTCTCCTCTCCTCCTTCTCTCCCTCTCCTCCTCCTCCTCCTCCTCTTCTCCTCCTCTCCTCCTCCCCACCTCTCCTCCTCCTCCTCCTCTCCTCCTCTCCTCCTCCCTCCTCTCTCTCCTCCTCTCCTCCTCTCCTCCTCCTCCTCTTCTCCTCCTCTCCTCCTCCTCCTCTCCTCTCTTCCTCCTCTCCTCCTCCTCTCTCTTCTCTCTCCTCCTCTCTCCTCCTCTCTCCTCTCCTCCTCTCTCCTCTTCTCCTCTCCTCCTCTCTTCTCTCCTCCTCCTCTCCTCCTCCTCTCCTCTTCTCTTCTTCCTCTCCTCCTTCTCCTCCTCCTACTCCTCTCCTCCTCCCCTCTTCTCCTCCTCCTCCTCCTCCTCCTCTTCTCCTCCTCCTCCTCCTCCTCTCCTCCTCTCCTCCTCCTCCTCTCTCTCCTCCTCTCCTCCTCTCCTCCTCCTCCTCTTCTCCTCCTCTCCTCCTCCTCCTCTCCTCTACTCCTCCTCTCCTCCTCCTCTCTCCTCTCCTCCTCTCTCCACTCCTCCTCCTCCTCTCCTCCACTCTCCTCCACTCTCCTCCTCCTCTCCTCCTCTCCTCCTCCTCTCCTCCTGCTCTCCTCCTCTCTCTCTCCTCTCTCCTCTCTCCTCCACTCTCCTCCTCTCTCCTCTCCTCCTCCTCTCTCCTCTCCTCCTCCTCCTCCTCCTCCTCTTCTCCTCCTCCTCCTCTCCTCTCCTCCTCCTCTCTCCTCCTCTCCTCCTCCTCTCCTCCTCCTCTCCTCCTCCTCTCTCCTTCTCCTCTCCTCCTCCTCTCCTTCTCCTCTCTCCTCCTCTCCTCTTTCCTCTCCTCCTCCTCTCCTCCTCTCCTCTCTCCTCTCCTCCTCCTCCTCTCCTCTCTCCTCTCCTCCTCCTCTCCTCTCTCTTCTCCTCCTCCTCTCCTCTCCTCTCCTCCTCCTCCTCCTCTCCTCCTCTCCTCTCCTCCTCCTCCTCTCCTCTCCTCTCCTCCTCCTCGCCTCCTCCTCCTCTCCTCTCCTCCTCCTCCTCTCCTCCTCCTCTCCTCTCCTCCCCCTCTCCTCTCCTCCTCCCCTCCTCTCCTCCATGTGCTGTTGTGGAGCTCAGGTTTATGTAACAACAACAGGACAGGAAATACCCCCCCTTCCCCAACTGCCCCTGGACCTGTGACCCGGACCCGGACTGGACCCGACCTGTGACCTGTGACCTGGACTGGACCCGACCTGTGACCCGGACCCGGACTGGACCCGACCTGTGACCTGTGACCTGTGACCTGTGACCTGGACTGGACCCGACCTGTGACCCGGACCCGACCTGTGACCTGGACTGGACTCGACCTGTGACCCGGACCCGACCTGTGACCTGGACTGGACTCGACCTGTGACCTGTGACCTGTGACCTGTGACCTGTGACCTGTGACCTGTGACCTGTGACCTGGACTGGACCCGACCTGTGACCCGGACTGGACCCGACCTGTGACCTGTGACCTGGACTGGACCCGACCTGTGACCTGTGACCCGGACTGGACCCGACCTGTGACCTGTGACCCGGACTGGACCCGACCTGTGACCCGGACTGGACCCGACCTGTGACCCGGACTGGACCCGACCTGTGACCTGGACTGGACCCGACCTGTGACCCGGACTGGACCCGACCTGTGACCTGGCTGGACCGCTGGGCTGGCCCTGAGGCTCGGGCGGCGGCTCCGGGGCTCGAGCTCGGGGGCAGCGGGGCTCCGGGCGCTCGTACATATAGTTTGATAAGATCCGTTATGTGTAAGATTAAAATGAAAACCATTCCCCACCTGAGACCCTGAGCTGTTCACTGTTCTTGGGCTTTGTGTGAACAAACATGAGGAGGATTTACCACAGGTCATTCTCACACAGGCCTGTAGGGGGCGCTCTCCCACTGAACTTACTTAGTTCTGCTTTAATTAAACACGTCTGACTTGTTCAGCGCAGTTCGTGGAGTTCAGGATAATTCGGCGAGTTCCTCTGATGGACCTGAAGGACCTGAAGCTCCAGATTGGAGACTTCGGCTTTAAAGGAACTGTTTATAAGACTTTGGTTTAAAATTCCATAAATGTGACCCCTGTGTGACCCCTGTGTGACCCCTGTGACCCCTGTGTGACCCCTGTGTGACCCCTGTGTGACCCCTGTGTGACCCCTGTGTGTCCCCTGTGTGTCCCCTGTGTGTCCCCTGTGACCCCTGTGTGACCCCTGTGTGTCCCCTGTGTGTCCCCTGTGACCCCTGTGTGTCCCCTGTGACCCCTGTGTGACCCCTGTGACCCCTGTGTGACCCCTGTGTCCCCTGTGACCCCTGTGTGACCCCTCTGTGACCCCTGTGTGTCCCCTGTGACCCCTGTGTGTCCCGTGTGACCCCTGTGTGACCCCTGTGTGACCCCTGTGTGTCCCGTGTGACCCCTGTGTGACCCCTGTGTGTCCCCTGTGACCCCTGTGTGTCCCGTGTGACCCCTGTGTGACCCCTGTGTGACCCCTGTGTCCCCTGTGACCCCTGTGTGACCCCTCTGTGACCCCTGTGTGTCCCCTGTGACCCCTGTGTGTCCCGTGTGACCCCTGTGTGACCCCTGTGTGACCCCTGTGACCCCTGTGTGTCCCGTGTGACCCCTCTGTGACCCCTGTGTGTCCCCTGTGACCCCTGTGTGTCCCGTGTGACCCCTGTGTGACCCCTGTGTGACCCCTGTGTGACCCCTGTGTCCCCTGTGACCCCTGTGTGACCCCTCTGTGACCCCTGTGTGTCCCCTGTGACCCCTGTGTGTCCCCTGTGACCCCTGTGTGACCCCTGTGACCCCAGACACAAACCGGCTCATGTCAAACCACTGAAACCTGAATTATTCTGAATCACAAACTCTGGACCTGACGTCACTTTTGATTTGTTCTGATTTGGAGTTTTGGGCGATTGTCCAATCAGAACGCAGAATGAGCGTCACATGAACCCAGCACCTGCACCAATCAGGAGTCAGTGCTAGTGCAGCCTCTGCGGCTCGCGGACGGAAGTCTGGAGGTTCTGAGCTTCACCCGAGGCCTGAAGAACTGTGGTGTGTGTCTGCAGCTGCAGGATCTGGAGACACTGTCTGAAAACAGTAAAACAGAGACTCACACGGCTCCTTCAGAGTCTCAGGTGAAGCAGACGAGCACTTCCTCGTCCTTCACATATCAAACATCTATTTGTGTATCTTCTGTGTTTGGTCAGGAGGGGTCAGGGGGTTCGAAAGGTCCTCACATTAAACATTCTCGTGTTTGGTCAGGAGGCCTCGGATGTTGGTTTGTTCTCGTCTCCTCACATTAAATGTTCTCGTGTTTGGTCAGGAGGCCTCAGATGTTGGTTTGTTCTCGTCTCCTCACATTAAATGTTCTCGTGTTTGGTCAGGAGGCCTCAGATGTTGGTTTGTTCTCGTCTCCTCACATTAAACGTTCTCGTGTTTGGTCAGGAGGCCTCGGATGTTGGTTTGTTCTCGTCTCCTCACATTAAACGTTCTTGTGTTTGGTCAGGAGGCCTCAGATGTTGGTTTGTTCTCGTCTCCTCACATTAAACGTTCTTGTGTTTGGTCAGGAGGCCTCAGATGTTGGTTTGTTCTCGTCTCCTCACATTAAACGTTCTTGTGTTTGGTCAGGAGGCCTCAGATGTTGGTTTGTTCTCGTCTCCTCACATTAAACGTTCTTGTGTTTGGTCAGGAGGCCTCAGATGTTGGTTTGTTCTCGTCTCCTCACATTAAACGTTCTCGTGTTTGGTCAGGAGGCGTCAGATGTTGGTTTGTTCTCGTCTCCTCACATTAAACGTTCTCGTGTTTGGTCAGGAGGCCTCAGATGTTGGTTTGTTCTCGTCTCCTCACATTAAACGTTCTCGTGTTTGGTCAGGAGGCCTCAGATGTTGGTTTGTTCTCGTCTCCTCACATTAAACGTTCTCGTGTTTGGTCAGGAGGCCTCAGATGTTGGTTTGTTCTCGTCTCCTCACATTAAACGTTCTCGTGTTTGGTCAGGAGGCCTCAGATGTTGGTTTGTTCTCGTCTCCTCACATTAAACGTTCTCGTGTTTGGTCAGGAGGCCTCAGATGTTGGTTTGTTCTCGTCTCCTCCTCACCTCGTCTGTTGTCTCTTCTCCCTCAGGACTGAAGATGTTCCAGCTCCCGGTGAATAACCTGGGCAGTCTGCGGAAGGCCCGGAGGAACGTGAAGAAGGCTCTGGGAGACATCGGCCTGGACTTCGCCCGAGAACACCTCAGTGTGAGTGGAGACTAAAGCTGCACTCTGGAACTTCTCCAGCATCCGTCAAACGCTTGTCTCCATGGAGATGTTATTACTTTGTCTGGAATGTTCCACAGTGTGGCATTAAACCTTTTATCGTCATGGAGACCAGATCAAGCTCCAGGTCAGATCTGTGGAGAGGCGATCCCGCTCACAGAGTGTTTCTCTCTGTATTTTTGAGCTCTAAATCCTCCTGTGACTGAATAAATGTGAAGTGAAGCTGTTTAAAGTCACACTGTGGAACATTTCAGACAGAGCAGTGACGTCTCCATAGAAACGAGCTGGTGACAGACCATGACCAGATATTCAAATGACTCCACATGGTTCTCAGTTCTTTACACATCAGATAAAACATTTTGTCCATAAATAAACCCCTATTTCCCAACTGGACCCCAAATTCGCTCTTGTAACCGCTGGCCTCAGTGAGGCTCATTAGACTGGAGTTGGCCTCAGTGAGGCTCATTAGACTGGAGTTGGCCTCAGTGAGGCTCATTAGACTGGAGCTGGCCTCAGTGAGGCTCATTAGACTGGAGCTGGCCTCAGTGAGGCTCATTAGACTGGAGCTGGCCTCAGTGAGGCTCATTAGACTGGAGCTGGCCTCAGTGAGGCTCATTAGACTGGAGTTGGCCTCAGTGAGGCTCATTAGACTGGAGTCGGCCTCAGTGAGGCTCATTAGACTGGAGTCGGCCTCAGTGAGGCTCATTAGACTGGAGTCGGCCTCAGTGAGGCTCATTAGACTGGAGTCGGCCTCAGTGAGGCTCATTAGACTGGAGTCGGCCTCAGTGAGGCTCATTAGACTGGAGTCGGCCTCAGTGAGGCTCATTAGACTGGAGTCGGCCTCAGTGAGGATCATTAGACTGGAGTCAGCCTCAGTGAGGATCATTAGACTGGAGTCGGCCTCAGTGAGGCTCATTAGACTGGAGCTGACCTCAGTGAGGCTCATTAGACTGGAGTCGGCCTCAGTGAGGCTCATTAGACTGGAGCTGGCCTCAGTGAGGCTCATTAGACTGGAGTCGGCCTCAGTGAGGCTCATTAGACTGGAGTCGGCCTCAGTGAGGCTCATTAGACTGGAGCCGACCTCAGTGAGGCTCATTAGACTGGAGTCGGCCTCAGTGAGGCTCATTAGACTGGAGTCGGCCTCAGTGAGGCTCATTAGACTGGAGTCGGCCTCAGTGAGGCTCATTAGACTGGAGCTGACCTCAGTGAGGCTCATTAGACTGGAGTCGGCCTCAGTGAGGCTCATTAGACTGGAGTCGGCCTCAGTGAGGCTCATTAGACTGGAGCTGATCTCAGTGAGGCTCATTAGACTGGAGCTGACCTCAGTGAGGCTCATTAGACTGGAGCTGGCCTCAGTGAGGCTCATTAGACTGGAGCTGGCCTCAGTGAGGCTCAGACTGGAGCTGGCCTCAGTGAGGCTCATTAGACTGGAGCTGGCCTCAGTGAGGCTCATTAGACTGGAGCTGGCCTCAGTGAGGCTCATTAGACTGGAGCTGGCCTCAGTGAGGCTCATTAGACTGGAGTCGGCCTCAGTGAGGCTCATTAGACTGGAGTCGGCCTCAGTGAGGCTCATTAGACTGGAGTCGGCCTCAGTGAGGCTCATTAGACTGGAGTCGGCCTCAGTGAGGCTCATTAGACTGGAGTCGGCCTCAGTGAGGCTCATTAGACTGGAGTCGGCCTCAGTGAGGCTCATTAGACTGGAGCGGCCTCAGTGAGGCTCATTAGACTGGAGCGGCCTCAGTGAGGCTCATTAGACTGGAGTCGGCCTCAGTGAGGCTCATTAGACTGGAGTCGGCCTCAGTGAGGCTCATTAGACTGGAGCTGACCTCAGTGAGGCTCATTAGACTGGAGCGGCCTCAGTGAGGCTCATTAGACTGGAGCGGCCTCAGTGAGGCTCATTAGACTGGAGTCGGCCTCAGTGAGGCTCATTAGACTGGAGTCGGCCTCAGTGAGGCTCATTAGACTGGAGTCGGCCTCAGTGAGGCTCATTAGACTGGAGCTGGCCTCAGTGAGGCTCATTAGACTGGAGCGGCCTCAGTGAGGCTCATTAGACTGGAGTCGGCCTCAGTGAGGCTCATTAGACTGGAGCTGACCTCAGTGAGGCTCATTAGACTGGAGCGGCCTCAGTGAGGCTCATTAGACTGGAGCGGCCTCAGTGAGGCTCATTAGACTGGAGTCGGCCTCAGTGAGGCTCATTAGACTGGAGTCGGCCTCAGTGAGGCTCATTAGACTGGACATTGTCCTTTTAGGGGTTTAGTTTTAGTTCGTTAAAATGTTTTTTTGTTTTAATAAAACATTTTTAGTTTTAGTTTGAGCTTTAATTTTCTTAGTTTTAATTGTAGTTTAAGTTTATATTTTTATCGTTCTAGTTTTAATTTAGTTCTAATTTTCGTTTTAAGTTTTAGCTCCTGAGGTTCTGACTCTGTTTCTCCTCAGGACTTTCAGGAGTTCGAGCCTCCGGAGATTTACGTCAAACACACGACATGGGACGATATCTGCTCCTGGGAGCCGGCGCACACCAAAGCCCAGGTACGAGAGCCGAGAGAACCCGAGAGAACCCGCGAGAACCCGCGAGAACCCGCGAGAACCCGCGAGAACCCGCGAGAAGCCGCGAGAGACCGCGAGAAACCGCGAGAAACCGCGAGAACCCGAGAGCGGAGAACCCGAGAGAAACCGCGAGAAACCGAGATAAGCCGAGAGAAACCGCGAGAAACCGCGAGAAGCCGCGAGAAACCGCGAGAAACCGCGAGAAACCGCGAGAAACCGCGAGAACCCGAGAGCGGAGAACCCGAGAGAAACCGCGAGAACCCGCGAGAACCCGCGAGAAGCCGAGAGAAGCCGAGAGAAGCCGAGAGAAGCCGAGAGAAGCCGAGAGAAGCCGAGAGAAGCCGCGAGAACCCGCGAGAACCCGCGAGAACCCGCGAGAACCCGCGAGAAGCCGCGAGAACCCGCGAGAACCCGAGAGAACCCGAGAAACCGCGAGAAACCGCGAGAAACCCGAGAGAAACCGCGAGAAGCCGCGAGAAGCCGCGAGAAGCCGAGAGAAGCCGAGAGAACCCGAGAGAACCCCGAGAGAACCCAGCGAGAACCCGCGAGAACCCGCGAGAACCCGCGAGAACCCGCGAGAACCCGCGAGAACCCGCGAGAAGCCGCGAGAAGCCGCGAGAAGCCGCGAGAAGCCGCGAGAACCCGAGAGAACCCGAGAGAAACCGAGAAACCGCGAGAAACCGCGAGAAGCCGCGAGAAGCCGCGAGAAACCGCGAGAAACCGCGAGAAGCCGAGAGCGGAGAACCCGAGAGAAGCCGCGAGAAGCCGCGAGAAGCCGCGAGAAACCGCGAGAGACCGCGAGAAGCCGCGAGAAGCCGCGAGAAACCGCGAGAAACCGCGAGAAGCCGCGAGAACCCGAGAGAACCCGAGAGAAACCGCGAGAAACCGCGAGAAACCGAGAGAAACCCGCGAGAAGCCGAGAGAAGCCGAGAGAAGCCGAGAGAAGCCGAGAGAAGCCGAGAGAAGCCGAGAGAACCCCGAGAGAACCCCGAGAGAACCCGCGAGAACCCGCGAGAACCCGAGAGAACCCGCGAGAACCCGCGAGAACCCGCGAGAACCCGCGAGAAGCCGCGAGAAGCCGCGAGAAGCCGCGAGAAGCCGCGAGAAGCCGCGAGAAGCCGCGAGAACCCGCGAGAACCCGCGAGAACCCGCGAGAACCCGCGAGAAGCCGCGAGAAGCCGCGAGAAGCCGCGAGAACCCGAGAGAACCCGAGAGAACCCGCGAGAACCCGCGAGAACCCGCGAGAACCCGCGAGAAACCGCGAGAAACCGCGAGAACCCGAGAGAAACCGAGAGAAACCGAGAAACCGAGAGAAACCGAGAGAAACCCGAGAGAAACTGCGAGAAGCCGCGAGAAGCCGAGAGAACCCGAGAGAACCCGAGAGAACCCCGAGAGAACCCCGAGAGAACCCGAGAGAACCCGAGAGAACCCGAGAGAAACCCGAGAGAACCCGAGAGAACCCGAGAGAACCCGAGAGAACCCGAGAGAAACCGCGAGAAACCGCGAAACCGCGAGAACCCGCGAGAACCCGAGAACCCGAGAGAACCCGAGAGAACCCGAGAGAAACCGCGAGAAACCGCGAGAACCCGAGAGAACCCGAGAGAACCCGAGAGAACCCGCGAGAACCCGAGAGAAGCCGAGAGAAGCCGAGAGAAACCGCGAGAAACCGCGAGAAACCGAGAGCGGAGAAACCGTGAGGAACTGTGAGAAACCGCGAGAAACCGAGAGAAACCGAGAGCCGAAAACCAAGAGCCGAGAGCCCGCGCCTTAGAACAAGAGGAACGTGAGGAACGAGTGGAGGAACGCGTGGTGGAACGTGAGGAACGCATGGTGGAACGCGAGGAACGCATGGAACGCGTGGAGGAACGCGTGGAGGAACGCGTGGAGGAACGCGTGGTGGAACGCGTGGTGGAACGCGTGGTGGAACGCGTGGAGGGACGCGTGGTGGAACGTGAGGAACGCGTGGAGGAACGCGTGGTGGAACGTGAGGAACGCGTGGTGGAACGTGAGGAACGCGTGGAGGAACGCGTGGAGGAACGCGTGGTGGAACGCGAGGAACGCATGGTGGAACGCGTGGAGGAACGCGTGGTGGAACGCATGGTGGAACGCGTGGAGGAACGCGTGGTGGAACGCGTGGAGGAACGCGTGGAGGAACGCGTGGAGGAACGCGTGGAGGAACGCTGCGGGTGGGACGCGCGTGGTGGATCGCTGCGGAGGAACGCGTGGAGGAACGCGTGGAGGAACGCGTGGAGGAACGCGTGGTGGAACGCGAGGACCGCGGGAGTGAACGCTGGTGGAACGCGAGAACGCTGCGGTGGAACGCGTGGTGGGACGCGTGGTGGGACGCGAGGAACGCTGCGGTGGAACGCTGGTGGAACGCGCGGGTGGGACGCTGCGTGGACGCGCGGGTGGGACGCCAGTGGTGGACGCTGGAGGAACGCGGAGGAACGCTGGGTGGAACGCGCGTGAACGCGTGGAGGAACGCGTGGAACGCGCGGTGGAACGCGTGGAGGAACGCGTGGTGGAACGCGTGGAGGAACGCGCGGTGGAACGCGCGGTGGAACGCGCGGTGGAATGCGTGGAGGAACGCGCGGTGGAACGCGTGGAGGAACGCGTGGTGGAACGCGCGGTGGAATGCGCGGTGGAACGCGTGGAGGAACGCGTGGTGGAACGCGCGGTGGAACGCGCGGTGGAACGCGTGGAGGAACGCGCGGTGGAACGCTGGTGGAACGCGCGTGAACGCTGCGGGAGGAACGCGCGGTGGAACGCGCGGTGGAACGCGTGGAGGAACGCGTGGTGGAACGCGTGGTGGAACGCGCGGTGGAACGCGTGGAGGAACGCGTGGTGGAACGCGTGGTGGAACGCGCGGTGGAACGCGTGGAGGAACGCGTGGTGGAACGCGCGTGAACGCGTGGGAGGACGCTGCGGGTGGAACGCGTGGAATGCGTGGAGGAACGCTGGTGGAACGCTGGCGTGAACGCGTGAGGGACGCTGTGGGTGGGACGCGTGGTGGAACGCGTGGAGGAACGCGCGGTGGAACGCGCGGTGGAACGCGTGGAGGAACGCGTGGTGGAACGCGAGGAACGCATGGTGGAACGCGTGGAGGAACGCGTGGTGGAACGCATGGTGGAACGCGTGGAGGAACGCGTGGTGGAACGCGTGGAGGAACGCGTGGTGGAACGCATGGTGGAACGCGTGGAGGAACGCGTGGTGGGACGCGTGGTGGAACGCGTGGAGGAACGCGCGGTGGAACGCGCGGTGGAACGCGTGGAGGAACGCGTGGTGGAACGCGAGGAACGCGCGGTGGAACGCGCGGTGGAACGCGAGGAACGTTGCGGTGAACGCGTGGTGGACGCTGGTGGATGGACGCGAGGAACGCGTGGTGGAACGCGTGGTGGAACGCGTGGTGGGACGCGTGGTGGGACGCGTGGTGGGACGCGTGGTGGGACGCGTGGTGGGACGCGTGGAGGAACGCGTGGAGGAACGCGTGGTGGAACGCGTGGTGGAACGCGTGGAGGAACGCGCGGTGGAACGCGCGGTGGAACGCGCGGTGGAACGCGCGGTGGAACGCGTGGAGGAACGCGTGGTGGAATGCGTGGTGGAACGCGTGGTGGAACGCGTGGTGGGACGCGTGGTGGGACGCGTGGAGGAACGCGTGGAGGAACGCGTGGAGGAACGCGTGGAGGAACGCGTGGTGGAACGTGAGGAACGCGTGGTGGAACGTGAGGAACGCGTGGAGGAACGCGTGGTGGAACGCGAGGAACGCGTGGTGGAACGCGTGGTGGGACGCGTGGTGGGACGCGAGGAACGCGTGGTGGAACGCGTGGTGGAACGCGTGGTGGGACGCGTGGTGGGACGCGTGGTGGGACGCGTGGTGGGACGCGTGGTGGGACGCGTGGAGGAACGCGTGGTGGAACGCGCGGTGGAACGCGTGGAGGAACGCGCGGTGGAACGCGCGTGAACGCGCGTGAACGCCGTGAGGAACGCTGCGGTGGAACGCGCCGGTGAACGCTGGGAGGAACGCTACGTGGAACGCGCGGTGGAACGCGTGGAGGAACGCGTGGAGGAACGCGTGGAGGAACGCGTGGTGGAACGCGTGGAGGAACGCGCGGTGGAACGCGCGGTGGAACGCGCGGTGGAATGCGTGGAGGAACGCGCGGTGGAACGCGTGGAGGAACGCGTGGAGGAACGCGCGTGAATGCGTGAGAACGTTGCAGGAACGCGCGTGGAACGCGTGGAATGCGTGGAGGAACGCTGGGCAGGAACGCGTGGAACGCGCGTGAGGACGCTGGTGGTGGAACGCGCGGTGGAACGCGTGGAGGGACGCGTGGTGGAACGCGCGGTGGAATGCGTGGAGGAACGCGGGGAGGAACGCGTGGTGGAACGCCGCGTGGAACGCCGCGTGGAACGCGCGTGAACGCCGCGTGGAACGCGCGTGGAACGCTGAGGAACGCCGTGGAACGCTGTGAGGAACGCGCGAGGAATGCGCCGGAGGAATGCGAGGAACGCGCGGTGGAACGCGCGGTGGAACGCGTGGAGGACGCTGGTGGGACGCCGCTGTGAACGCCAAGGGTGGAACGCGCGGTGGAACGCGCGGTGGAACGCGCGGTGGAATGCGTGGAGGAACGCGTGGTGGAACGCGCGGTGGAACGCGTGGAGGAACGCGTGGTGGAACGCGCGGTGGAACGCGTGGAGGGACGCGTGGTGGAACGCGCGGTGGAATGCGTGGAGGAACGCGTGGTGGAACGCGCGGTGGAACGCGTGGAGGGACGCGTGGTGGGACGCTGCGTGAACGCTGCGAGGGACGCGTGGTGGAACGCGCGGTGGAATGCGTGGAGGAACGCGCGGTGGAACGCGCGGTGGAACGCGTGGAGGGACGCGTGGTGGGACGCGCGGTGGAACGCGCGGTGGAACGCGCGGTGGAACGCGCGGAGGAACGCGCGGTGGAACGCGTGGAGGAACGCGCGGAGGAACGCGTGGTGGAACGCGGTTTTAGCCGGAGTTTGTCGATCCACTTTTATCGTCTTTTTTTCTGTATGTTTTAAACTCTCTTGTGACGCGACACTTTCAGAACACGAAAAAACGTTTGTGTTTCTCCCGATTTGAGCTGCAGTGACACAGACGCTCAGAGTTTAGGCGTTTTGTGTTTAGTGCAGAGTTCAACAGTTTGATGGCGACAGGCAGGAAAGATTTCCTGTGTCTCTCAGTAACGCGTGTGTGTAACATGTTTCACGTGTGTTTCACGTGTGTGTAACATGTTTCACGTGTGTGTAACATGTTTCACGTGTGTTTCACGTGTGTATAACATGTTTCACGTGTGTGTAACATGTTTCACGTGCGTGTAACATGTTTCACGTGCGTGTAACATGTTTCACGTGCGTGTAACATGTTTCACCTGCGTGTAACATGTTTCACCTGCGTGTAACATGTTTCACCTGCGTGTAACATGTTTCACGTGCGTGTAACATGTTTCACGTGAGTGTTTCACGTGTGTGTAACATGTTTCACGTGAGTGTTTCACGTGTGTGTAACATGTTTCACGTGAGTGTTTCACGTGCGTGTAACATGTTTCACGTGCGTGTAACATGTTTCACGTGCGTGTAACATGTTTCACGTGCGTGTAACATGTTTCACCTGCGTGTAACATGTTTCACCTGCGTGTAACATGTTTCACCTGCGTGTAACATGTTTCACCTGCGTGTAACATGTTTCACGTGAGTGTTTCACGTGTGTGTAACATGTTTCACGTGAGTGTTTCACGTGTGTGTAACATGTTTCACGTGCGTGTAACATGTTTTACGTGCGTGTAACATGTTTCACGTGCGTGTAACATGTTTCACGTGCGTGTAACATGTTTCACGTGCGTGTAACATGTTTCACCTGCGTGTAACATGTTTCACCTGCGTGTAACATGTTTCACGTGCGTGTAACATGTTTCACGTGAGTGTTTCACGTGTGTGTAACGTGTGTGTTTCACGTGTGTGTTTCACGTGTGTGTAACGTGTGTAACGTGTGTGTTTCAGGATTACCGCTCGAAGCCGTTCGTGTGCTCGGGCTGTGTGTTCTCGTCCAAATATTTCTCGGCGTACAAAAGCCACTTCCGGAACGTTCACAGCGAAGACTTTGAGAACAACATCCTGCTGAACTGTCCGTACTGCACCTTTAATGGGAACAAGGGCACCCTGGAGACGCACATCAAACTGTTCCACATGCCCAGCGCGGGCGCCCGGCCCGGAGCGCCGCCGCCGCCGCCGGGCGCGGCGGGCGTGAAGGACGCCGCCAAGACGGTGGGCGACAAGATGGAGCAGGCAGTGTATTACTGTAAGAAGTGCACGTACAAAGACCCGCTGTACAACGTGGTGCGCAAACACATCTACAGGGAGCACTTCCAGCAGGTGGCGCAGCCGTACATCGTCAAACCGGCCGAGAAGAGCGGCAGCGCCAACGCCAACGCCAACGGCGCCCAGATCCACTGTAAGAAGTGTCTGTTTGTGCCGCGCACGTACGAGGCACTGGTGCAGCACGTGATCGAGGACCACGAGCGGATCGGGTACCAGGTGACCGCCATGATCGGCCACACCAGCGTCCTGGTGCCCCGCCCCAAACCCGTAACCATGGTGACGCCCAAACCGCTGCTGGATAAGACCGTCATCGGCATGGGCCCCAAGGGCGCAGTCATGGCCACCACGCGCTCGCTGTCCTCGCCGCCGCTCGGACGCGCCGCGGCGCCTAAGCCCGGCATAGGCTCCGCCCCCCTGGGCTCTAAGGCTCCGCCCCTGAACAGCTCGGTGCGCCTCACGCTGCCCGGAAACGCCCACGTGTTTGTGCCGCAGCAGTCTCACGCCGCCAAGGCCACGCCCGGTGGGCTGCGCGCGCTGATGACATCATCACTGAAGGCCGGCCCCCTCGGCGCCCGCGTCCAGGCCGCCGCCACCACGGTCGCCTCGGTGACGCCCAAACGAGGCTCCGCCCTGGGCACCTCCTTCACGCAGAAGTGGAAGATCTGTACCATCTGTAACGAGCTGTTCCCTGAGAACGTCTACAGCGCGCACTTCGAGAAGGAGCACAAGGCCGAGAAGGTCCTCGCCATCGCCAACTACATCATGAAGATCCACAACTTCACCAGCAAATGTCTGTACTGCAACCGCTACCTGCCCAGCGACACGCTGCTCAACCACATGCTCATCCACGGCCTCTCCTGCGCCTTCTGCAGAGCCAACTTCAACGACGTGGAGAAGATGGTGGCCCACATGAGGAGCGCCCACCCCGGGGAGACCGCCGCCCCCCGCACCGACTCGCCTCTGACCTTTGACCTCACGCTCCAACAGGGCAACCCTAAGAACATCCAGCTCCTGGTCACCACCTACAGCCTGAAGGACGCGCCCGAGGAGTCTGTGGCCTTCCACGCTCAGACCACCTCCTCCCTGTCCTCCTCCCTGTCCTCCTCTCTCTCCTCCTCCCTCTCCTCCTCCCTCTCCTCTTCGCTCTCCTCCTCGCTCTCCTCCTCGCTCTCCTCCTCCCTCCTCTCCTCTCGCAGAATGCTCCCTCTCTCCTCTAAGCTCTCCTCAGATCCTCCTCTTCGTGGTGTGACTCAGGCGGCTGTTCCGTATAAACGAGACATCGGGAAGACTCTGTGTCCTCTGTGCTTCTCCATCCTCAAAGGGCCCATCTCCGAGTCCCTGGCCCACCACCTGAAGGAGCGGCACCAGGTACGTCCCAGCGCCCGACGCTTCCAACAATCTACTCACACTAAACTGTAAAGGTGTGATGTGAAGCCCCACAGACGCATCAGCACCAAATCTGCAACCCACAAGGTCCACAAAGGAGAAACATTCTTCATGAAGAATTTATCCACAACGATCGAGGGAAGAAAGACGAAAACTTAACAACGACGACGAGCATCAGTGAAACGACTGAGCAGCACCAACGTTCTGGTCCTGGAGGAAACAGAAGGAACTGGTTCAGATTCTACAATTACAATAAAAACTCCATTTCCTGATGTGGATCTGAGCTCAGATTTCAATTCAATTTTCAATTCAATTCAATTCAATTCAATTCAATTCAATTTATTTTGTAGCGCCCAAAATCGCAACAACAGTAGCCTCTAAGGGCGTTCCAAGATATGGATGAGTAAAACATACACACAGACATATCAAAACAGGAATAAACAACATTCATGTAAAGCAGCAAATGAAACATGGTCCAGTCATCCCCTGTCCTTAGACCCTCCTTCTCAGCAAGGAAAAACTCCAAAAAACCCAGGGTCCTGGGAAAAAGAAGAAACCTCGGGGTGCAGCTGAATGTGACACGTCTCCAGGACCAGAACGTTGGTGCTGCTCAGTCGTTTCACTGATGCTCGTCGTCGTTGTTAAGTTTTCGTCTTTCTTCCCTCGATCGTTGTGGATAAACTCTTCATGAAGAATGTTTCTCCTTTGTGGACCTTGTGGGTTGAAGATTTGGTGATGGGGCAGATTTACGAAGCTGGAGAATACGCCACATTTACACACATTTACACATTTACACACACACTTACACATTTACACACATTTACACACATTTACACACACACTTACACATTTACACACATTTACACACATTTACACACACTTACACATTTACACACACTTACACATTTACACACACATTTACACACACATTTACACACATTTACACACACATTTACACACATTTACACATTTACACACACATTTACACATTTACACACATTTACACATTTACACATTTACACACATTTACACATTTACACACATTTACACACACATTTACACATTTACACACATTTACACACATTTACACACACATTTACACACACATTTACACACATTTACACATTTACACACATTTACACATTTACACACATTTACACACATTTACACATTTACACACATTTACACACATTTACACACATTTACACATTTACACACACTTACACATTTACACACACATTTACACACATTTAACACATTTACACATTTACACACATTTACACACTTACACATTTACACACACATTTACACACATTTACACACATTTACACACATTTACACACATTTACACATTTACACACATTTACACACATTTACACACACATTTACACACATTTACACATTTACGCACACATTTACACATTTACACACATTTACACACATTTACACACATTTACACACACATTTACACACACATTTACACACTTACACATTTACACACACATTTACACACATTTACACATTTACACACACATTTACACAAATTTACACACATTTACACACATTTACACACATTTACACACATTTACACAAATTTACACACATTTACACACATTTACACATTTACACACATTTACACATTTACACACACATTTACACATTTACACACACATTTACACATTTACGCACACATTTACACACACATTTACACACATTTACTTACACATTTACACACACATTTACGCACACATTTACACATTTACACACACATTTACACACACATTTACGCACACATTTACACATTTACACACACATTTACACACATTTACGCACATTTACGCACACATTTACACATTTACACACACATTTACACACACACATTTACACACACATTTACATACAGATTTACACATTTACACACACATTTACACACATTTACACACACACATTTACACACACATTTACACACACATTTACACACACATTTACAAATTTACACACATTTACACACACATTTACACACACATTTACACATTTACACACACATTTACACACATTTACACACATTTACGCACACATTTACACACACGTTTACACATTTACACACACATTTACACATTTACACACACACATTTACACACATTTACACACACTTACACACATTTACACACACATTTACACACACATTTACACATTTACACACACACTTACACACACATTTACACACACATTTACAAAGTTACACACACATTTACACACACATTTACACACATTTACACACACATTTACACATTTACACACACACTTACACACACATTTACACACACATTTACAAAGTTACACACACATTTACACACACATTTACACACACACATTTACACACACATTTACACACACACATTTACACACACATTTACACATTTACACACACATTTACGCACACATTTACACACACATTTACACACATTTACGCACACATTTACACACACATTTACACACACACATTTACACACATTTACACACACATTTACACACACTTACACACATTTACACACACATTTACACACACACATTTACACACACATTTACACACACATTTACAAAGTTACACACACATTTACACACACATTTACACACACATTTACACACATTTACACACACATTTACACACACATTTACACATTTACACACATTTACACATTTACACACACATTTACACACATTTACAAAGTTACACACACATTTACACACATTTACACACACATTTACACACACACATTTACACACACATTTACACACATTTACACACACATTTACAAAGTTACACACACATTTACACACGCATTTACATACACACATTTACACACACACATTTACACACATTTACACACACATTTACACATTTACACACACATTTACACACATTTACACACACATTTACACACACATTTACACACATTTACACACACATTTACACACACATTTACACACACATTTACACATTTACACACACATTTACACACACATTTACACATTTACACACACATTTACACACACATTTACACATTTACACACACATTTACACACACATTTACACACATTTACACACACATTTACAAAGTTACACACACATTTACACACGCATTTACATACACACATTTACACACACACATTTACACACATTTACACACATTTACACACACATTTACACATTTACACACACATTTACACACACATTTACACACATTTACACACACATTTACACACACATTTACACACACATTTACACATTTACACACACATTTACACACACATTTACACACATTTACACACACATTTACACATTTACACACACACATTTACACACACACATTTACACACACATTTACACACACATTTACAAAGTTACACACACATTTACACACACATTTACACACACATTTACACACACACATTTACACATATTTACACATTTACACACACATTTACACACACATTTACACATTTACACACACATTTACACACACACATTTACACATATTTACACACATTTACACATTTACACACACATTTACACACACATTTACACATTACCTACCCCCTCTTTAATGCCCCACAGATGTAAATACCCCCCTTAATACCCCAGAGCAGTAAATACCCTCCTTAATCCCCTCCACCTGTTCCCTCCTGGTGACCCGGCCTCTGTGTTTCAGGTGATCCAGACGGTTCACCCGGTGGAGAAGAAGCTCACGTACAAATGCATCCACTGTCTGGGCGTCTACACCAGCAACATGACGGCGTCCACCATCACGCTGCACCTGGTCCACTGCCGCGGCGTGGGAAAAACCCAGACCGGCCCCTCCCCCCGCGTCCAGGCCCCGCCCCCCGCCGCCGCCAAGAGGCCCGTTGCCGCCCCCGCTCCCGACGGCCCCGCCCCCAAGCGGCGGCGTGGGCCCCCTGGGGAGAGGGCGCACCCCCGGGACGTGAACGCCGTGCTCTTCCCCGAGGACCCGGACGAGCCGGTGGCGCTGGCGCTGGAGCCTCGCGGCCTCGAGTCCAAACCGTACGACGTGAAGAAGGCGTTTCTGAGCCGCTACTTCGCCAAAGCGCCGTACCCCACCCACCGCCAGATGGAGGCGCTCGCCACGCGCCTCTGGATGTGGAAGTCGGACATTTTTAACCACTTTGTGAACGAGAGGAGCAGATGTGCGCAGATGTGCCGGGCTCAGAGCGCCGGCGTGCTGCTGGGGTTCAGCATGGAGCAGGTGAGCGAGGTCCGCCACCCGCTCAGCTTCAGCCACAGCGGCGACGTTGGAGGACGAGCGGGACCGAGCCGCACCACGCGCCGCCGCATCGGCGTTTCAGAGGCAAGGAGGAGGGCCAAGGGAAAACTGACGATCGATAACGGCTCACAGCCAATCAGAACGCAGCAGCAACAGCCCAGCAATGCACAGCCAATCAGAGCGCAGCTACACCAACAACACAACAACCCACAGCCAATCAGAACGCAGCAGCCCGAGACCATCGCCATCGAGTCGGACAGCGACGAAGATGAGGAGCGCGGCGGCTACACGCTGAACGTGAGGGCGGGGCTACAGCAGGGGGCAGGGCCAGAGTACGAGGAGATGGAGGACATGTCGGAGGAGGAGGAAGAGGAGGAGGAGAGCGACGAAGGAGACGAAGAGAACAGCGGCCACGTTGGAAACGGCTACGGCGTCCTGCAGGGCGCAAACCGACAGACGGTGCCCATCATCATCCCCAAGTTTGTACCGTCAGCGGCTCGGAGCAAACAGCAGGTCTGAGCGACAGAAGAGTCACGAGACGGACGACGAGTCACGAGACGGACGACGAGTCACGAGACGGACGACGAGTCACGAGACGGACGACGAGTCACGAGGCAGAGGACGAGTCACGAGACGGACGACGAGTCACGAGACGGACGACGAGTCACGAGACGGACGACGATTCACGAGACGGACGACGAGTTACGAGACGGACGACGATTCACGAGACGGAGGACGATTCACGAGACGGACGACGAGTTACGAGGCGGAGGACGAGTCACGAGGCAGAGGACGAGGCGGAGGACGAGTCACGAGGCAGAGGACGAGGCGGAGGACGAGTCACGAGGCAGAGGACGAGGCGGAGGACGAGTCACGAGGCAGAGGACGAGGCGGAGGACGAGTCACGAGGCGGAGGACGAGTCACGAGGCGGAGGACGAGTCACGAGGCGGACGACGATTCACGAGACGGACGACGATTCACGAGACGGACGACGAGTCACGAGGCGGAGGACGATTCACGAGACGGACGACGAGTCACGAGGCGGACGACGATTCACGAGACGGACGACGATTCACGAGACGGAGGACGATTCTAGAGACGTAGATCTGTCACTCCCCAGTCTGAGTCAGAGCGGCGTTGGCGTCCGTCGCCATCGGCTCGACGTTGAACACTGAGCTTCTCGTCACCTGGAGTTCGTCCTTGTGTCGCTGTTGAACTTTGAGACGTTTAGACGCAGATTTGGCTCTGACTCAAACTGGAGGACGATTCATAAGACGGAGGACGATTGGACGCGAACAGCATCTGGGAGGGCATCTGACTCTCCACATGTGCAGACATGTGACCTGCCCCCGACTCGGACACTACAGGGACACAGGAGGCTGGGAGGGCATCTGGCACAGTTGGACTGAGCTCCTGGTTCTTGGGTTTCATCTTTTTCTTGGCGCGGGCTTGTAAATGTGTACAGGATTTGAATCTGTTCTGTGTTTGACCTTTGCCCCCAAAGTTTAATGTATATTTTTATTTTTTGGTTTGTAAATTAATGTCTCTTCTTACGGTTCTTCTGTTTTTCCTTTTGCCTTTGACGCTGCAAAAAGTTCAACACGACTTTAGTGTTTTCCACACTTTTCTGTTTGAGTTCAGGTGTTTGGGACTCGAGTCTTTTGGACCCTTTAGTTTGTACAGAGTCGTTCTGAAAAAGGCAAAAGTGAAGACGAGCTCAGAGCAAACGGGACGATCTGAACCTTTAGTGCTGAGACGAGTTCCATCAGGACAGTCTGAGTCCGAGACAAATGAACCGGTGAAACTCTGGTCCTCGCTCCTCAGAACCGCGACGTCCAATCAGACGAGGTTATTTCAGTGACTCTGTGAATGGAAGCAGCTCATTGGTCGTTCACAAACTGAAGTATGTTTCCTCAGATGAAGTTCAGAGCGTCACAGATTCTGCAGAAATCTCCAGGTGTTCAGACCTGCAGGATTTTTGTTGCGCTGGTGTTTGTCTCGATACAGACGGATCACGCCTGTCCCTGATTGGCTGATCCACACCTGCCTGAAGTCGCCTCAAACTCAAACCTACAAAAACTGTGTCAGTCGGTCAGAAAGTTCAGTTTGTGAGATTCTGGTTCTTCAGATATTCACAGTTTTATTTTGGTCGATGACGTCGTCCAGAACCTCAGAATGTGAAACAGCCTCAGAACAGAAGAAAACGTTTGTACAGCCTCAGGTCGTTTCTCTTCTCGAGTTTTCACTAGTTTCTGACCCACTTGTCACTCGCGCCCCTCAGAACTCTGGGAGGTTCAGACCAAACTCAGATCTTCTTTAGACTCAGATCTTCTCACAGGCCTGGCCCAGTGCGCTGGATTGAGTCGGGTTTGTTTTGGGCGTGTGTGGAGAACGTTCGGAGCGCTCGGCTCCAGTCAAGTGCAGCTCATCGAGGCTGCAGCTACAGCCAGGTCCAGGAGGAGAAGGAAAAGTCTCTGTTCACGCCGACGTCACAAACGGGACGACGTTTGTTCTGACAAAATGTAGGAAAATAACAAAGTCCCAGTTGTCTTCACCTCCGCGTCGCTGCAGCGTTCAGTTCTGTTCATCCACGACTCCAGCCACACCTCCGTTTTCATCACTTTAAGAATAAATCATTCATTATTTATATTAATTTAGAATTCATTCAGCCAAAGCCAAAGAACTTTTCTACAAAGAACTTGTCGCCTTTCTGTAGTTTTGTTCCACCTGTGAGAGACTCTGAAGACGCTCAGGGGCAGGTGCTGGGGCAGGGGCAGGTGCTGGGGCAGGTTCTGGGGCAGGTGCTGGGGCAGGTGCTGGGGCAGGTGCTGGGGCAGGTGCTGGGGCAGGGGCTCGGGCAGGTGCTGGGGCAGGTGCTGGGGCAGGTGCTGGGGCAGGTGCTTGGGCAGGTGCTCGGGCAGGTGCTGGGGCAATTGCTGGGGCAGGTGCTGGGGCAGGTGCTCGGGCAGGTGCTGCTGAGTCCAGGTTCGGTCACACTTCAGCGGTTTAGACCAGTCGCCCGAGTCCAGAACGACACCAGATGTTTCAGCGCAGGTTTCCAGACGTTTCAGCGCAGGTTTCCAGACGTTTCAGCGCAGGTTTCCAGACGTTTCAGCGCAGGTTTCCAGATGTTTCAGCGCAGGTTTCCAGACGTTTCAGCGCAGGTTTCCAGACGTTTCAGCGCAGGTTTCCAGACGTTTCAGCGCAGGTTTCCAGACGTTTCAGTGCAGGTTTCCAGATGTTTCAGTGCAGGTTTCCAGACGTTTCAGTGCAGGTTTCCAGACGTTTCAGCGCAGGTTTCCAGACGTTTCAGCGCAGGTTTCCAGACGTCTCCTGGTTTGAGACGGAAGCGTGACCAGAGGAAAGTGAAGTCCAAACCCGGGGTCCTGACGGGTGAGGGGCCCGACAGCAGCAGCTCCAGGGGCCAAAGGTTTAACACAAACTGAGCTGGAGCCAGAGTCCGTGGAGCCCGAACAGGCCCGTGTCCATCTCCAGTCGTGGATTTGGGTTCAGGTCGTCTTCACTTTTGCCTTCAGAGTTTTGAAGTAAAGTAGTGAAACGAGTCAGAGTTTGTAGAGCTCTGAACTGCTTCATTCTCCTGTATTTCTGTTTCTCTTCGTCTTTTCTCTTTTCTGCCACTTTTGCATTTCCAGAGTCTGTTCCAAACTTTCGCCTCTGAGCTCGACTCTGTTCAGTTCAAACGGTTTTTCTTGTCATTCGGTTTCAGTTTCAGACACATTTTTCAACAATAAACGTCAGAATTCACAAATTTGAGTCTGAGTTTTATTTGACTTTATGTTGGAGTCGGAGTTCTGACGTTTCAGCGCCGGGTCCCGGTTAAAGCTGCACTCTGGAACTTTTCATTTGAGGAGACGTCTCTGCTCTGCCTGGAATGTTCCACAGTGTCCCTCTGTCCCTCTGTCCTTCTGTCCTTTGTTCCTTTGTCCTTCTGTCCCTCTGTCCTTCTGTCCTTTTGTCGCTCTGTCCTTTTGTCCTTCTGTCCTTCTGTCCCTCTGTCCTTTTGTTCCTCTGTCCTTCTGTCCCTCTGTTCTTCTGTCCTTTTGTCCCTCTGTCCCACCGTCCTTCTGTCCCTCTGTCCTTCTGTCCCTCTGTCCTTCTGTCCCTCTGTCCTTCTGTCCCTCTGTCCTTCTGTCCTTCTGTCCCTCTGTCCTTCTGTCCCTCTGTCCTTCTGTCCCTCTGTCCTTCTGTCCCTCTGTCCTTTTGTCCCTCTGTCCCTCTGTCCTTTTGTCCCTCTGTCCTTCTGTCCTTTTGTCCCTCTGTCCTTCTGTCCCTCTGTTCTTCTGTCCTTCTGTCCCTCTGTCCTTCTGTCCCTCTGTCCTTCTGTCCCTCTGTCCTTTTGTCCCTCTGTCCTTCTGTCCCTCTGTCCTTCTGTCCTTTTGTCCCTCTGTCCTTCTGTCCTTTGTTCCTTTGTCCTTCTGTCCTTTTGTCCCTCTGTCCTTCTGTCCCTCTGTCCTTTTGTCCCTCTGTCCTTTTGTCCCTCTGTCCTTCTGTCCCTCTGTCCTTTTGTTCCTCTGTCCTTCTGTCCTTCTGTCCCTCTGTCCTTCTGTCCTTCTGTCCTTCTGTCCCTCTGTCCTTCTGTCCCTCTGTCCTTTTGTCCTTCTGTCCCTCTGTCCTTTTGTCCCTCTGTCCTTCTGTCCCTCTGTCCTTTTGTCCCTCTGTCCTTCTGTCCTTCTGTCCCTCTGTCCTTTTGTCCCTCTGTCCTTCTGTCCCTCTGTCCTTTTGTCCCTCTGTCCTTCTGTCCTTTTGTCCCTCTGTCCTTCTGTCCCTCTGTTCTTCTGTCCCTCTGTCCTTCTGTCCCTCTGTCCTTCTGTCCCTCTGTCCTTCTGTCCTTCTGTCCCTCTGTCCTTCTGTCCCTCTGTCCTTCTGTCCCTCTGTCCTTCTGTCCTTTTGTCCCTCTGTCCTTCTGTCCCTCTGTCCTTCTGTCCCTTTTTCCTTCTGTCCCTCTGTCCTTCTGTCCCTCTGTCCTTCTGTCCTCTGTCCTTCTGTCCCTCTGTCCTTTTGTCCCTCTGTCCCTCTGTCCTGTCCTTCTGTCCCTCTGTCCTTCTGTCCCTCTGTCCTTCTGTCCCTCTGTCCTTCTGTCCCTCTGTCCTGTCCTTCTGTCCCTCTGTCCTTTGTTCCTCTGTCCTTCTGTCCCTCTGTGCCTCTGTTCCTTTGTCCTTCTGTCCCTCTGTCCTTCTGTCCCTCTGTCCTTCTGTCCCTCTGTCCCTCTGTCCTTCTGTCCCTCTGTCCCTCTGTCCTTCTGTCCCTCTGTCCTTCTGTCCCTCTGTCCTTCTGTCCTTCTGTCCCTCTGTCCTTCTGTCCCTCTGTCCTTCTGTCCCTCTGTCCCTCTGTCCTCTGTCCCTCTGTCCTCTGTCCCTCTGTCCTTCTGTCCCTCTGTCCTTCTGTCCTCTGTCCTTCTGTCCCTCTGTCCCTCTGTCCCTCTGTCCCTCTGTCCTTCTGTCCCTCTGTCCTCTGTCCTTCTGTCCCTCTGTCCTTCTGTTCCTCTGTCCCTCTGTCCTTCTGTCCCTCTGTCCTTTGTTCCTCTGTCCTTCTGTCCCTCTGTCCTTCTGTCCTTCTGCCCCTCTGTCCTTCTGTCCCTCTGTCCCTCTGTCCTTCTGTCCTTCTGTTCCTCTGTCCTTCTGTCCCTCTGTCCCTCTGTCCTTCTGTCCCTCTGTTTCTCTGTCCTTCTGTCCCTCTGTCCTTCTGTCCCTCTGTCCTTCTGTCCCTCTGTCCTTCTGTCCTCTGTCCTTCTGTGCCTCTGTCCTTCTGTCCCTCTGTCCCTGTGTCCCTCTGTCCTTCTGTCCTTCTGTCCCTCTGTCCTCTGTCCTTCTGTCCTCTGTCCTTCTGTCCTTCTGTCCCTCTGTCCTTCTGTCCTTCTGTCCCTCTGTCCTTCTGTCCTCTGTCCTTCTGTCCCTCTGTCCTCTGTCCCTCTGTCCTTCTGTCCCTCTGTCTCTCTGTCCTTCTGTCTCTCTGTCCCTCTCTCCTCTGTCCCTCTGTCCTCTGTCCCTTTGTCTCTCTGTCCCTCTGTCCTCTGTCCCTCTGTCCCTCTGTCCTTCTGTCCTCTGTCCTTCTGTCCTTCTGTCCCTCTGTCCTTCTGTCCCTCTGTCCTTCTGTCCCTCTGTCCTTCTGTCCCTCTGTCCTTCTGTCCCTCTTTCCCTTTGTCCCTCTGTCCTCTGTCCCTCTCTCCCTCTGTCCTCTGTCCCTCTGTCCCTTTGTCTCTCTGTCCTTCTGTCCCTCTGCCCCTCTGTCCTTCTGTCCCTCTGCCCCTCTGTCCTTCTGTCCCTCTGTCTCTCTGTCTCTCTGCCCCTCTGTCCTTCTGTCCTTCTGTCCCATCTGTCCTTCTGTCCCTCTGTCTCTCTGTCCCTCTGTCCTCTGTCCTTCTGTCCCTCTGTCCTTCTGTCCCTCTGTCCCTCTGTCCTTCTGTCCCTCTGTCTCTCTGTCTCTCTGTCCCTCTGCCCCTCTGTCCCTCTGTCCCTCTCTCCCTCTGTCCCTCTGCCCCTCTGTCTCTCTGTCCCTCTGTCCCTCTGCCCCTCTGTCCTTCTGTCCCTCTGTCTCTCTGTCCTCTGTCCTTCTGTCCCTCTGTCCTTCTGTCCCTCTGTCCTTCTGTCCCTCTGCCCCTCTGTCCTTCTGTCCCTCTGTCTCTCTGTCTCTCTGTCCCTCTGTCCCTCTGTCCCTCTCTCCCTCTGTCCCTCTGCCCCTCTGTCCCTCTGTCCCTCTGTCCCTCTGCCCCTCTGTCTCTATGTCCCTCTGTCCCTCTGTCCTCTGTCCCTCTGTCCCTCTGTCCTCTGTCCCTCTGTCTTTCTGTCCCTCTGTCCTCTGTCCCTCTGTCTTTCTGTCCCTCTGTCCTCTGTCCCTCTGTCCCTCTCTCCTCTTTCCTCTTTCTCTCTTCTCTTCGGCCTTGAGCCTGAAAAGCTTCAAATGTTCCACAGTTTTTCTCTCGACTTCAACAAAATGCAACAAACTCACGGGAGGGAGAGAGGGAGGGCATCTGACACACTCTGACACACGGGAGGGCATCTGACACAATCTGACCCACGGGAGGGCATCTGACACACTCTGACCCACGGGAGGGCATCTGACACACTCTGACACACAGGGAGGGCATCTGACACACTCTGACACACGGGGAGGGCATCTGACACACTCTGACACACGGGGAGGGCATCTGACACACTCTGACACACGGGGAGGGCATCTGACACAATCTGACCCACGGGAGGGCATCTGACACACTCTGACACACGGGAGGCCATCTGACACACTCTGACCCACAGGGAGGCCATCTGACACACTCTGACCCACAGGGAGGGCATCTGACACAATCTGACCCACGGGAGGGCATCTGACACACGGGGAGGGCATCTGACACAATCTGACACACGGGGAGGGCATCTGACACACTCTGACACACGGGAGGGCATCTGACACAATCTGACACACGGGAGGGCATCTGACACACTCTGACACACGGGAGGGCATCTGACACAATCTGACACACGGGAGGGCATCTGACACACTCTGACACACGGGAGGGCATCTGACACACGGGAGGGCATCTGACACACTCGGACCCACGGGGAGGGCATCTGACACACTCTGACCCACGGGGAGGGCATCTGACACACTCTGACACACGGGAGGGCATCTGACACACTCTGACCCACGGGAGGGCATCTGACACACTCTGACACACGGGAGGGCATCTGACACAATCTGACACACGGGAGGGCATCTGACACACTCTGACCCACGGGAGGGCATCTGACACACTCTGACACACGGGAGGGCATCTGACACACTCTGACACACGGGAGGGCATCTGACACAATCTGACACACGGGAGGGCATCTGACACACTCTGACACACGGGAGGGCATCTGACACACTCTGACACACGGGAGGGCATCTGACACAATCTGACACACGGGAGGGCATCTGACACAATCTGACACACGGGAGGGCATCTGACACACTCTGACCCACGGGAGGGCATCTGACACACTCTGACACACGGGAGGGCATCTGACACAATCTGACACACGGGAGGGCATCTGACACACTCTGACACACGGGAGGGCATCTGACACACTCTGACACACGGGAGGGCATCTGACACACTCTGACACACGGGAGGGCATCTGACACACTCTGACCCACGGGGAGGGCATCTGACACACTCTGACCCACGGGGAGGGCATCTGACACACGGGGAGGGCATCTGACACAATCTGACACACGGATCCATTTTCTGCCCTGGGAGAAGAAATCTTAAAATGGAATGAAATTATGAGAGAAGAGAGGGAACGAGGGAGGAAGGGGGGAGGAGGGAGGGAGCGAGGAGGGAAGGAAGGAAGGAAGGAAGTAGGGAGGGAGGAGGGAGGGAACGAGGAGGGAAGGAAGGAAGGAGGGAGGGAGGAGGGAGGGAGCGAGGAGGGAAAGAAGGAAGGAGGGAGGGAGGAGGGAGGGAGCGAGGAGGGAAGGAAGGAAGGAGGGAGGGAGGAGGGAAGGAAGAAAGGGAGGAGGGAGGGAGGGAGGGAGGGAGGGAGCGAGGAGGGAAGGAAGGAGGGAGGGAGGCTCTCGCTCCGTCGTGTTGCTATGCGTTTGGACAGAGAGAGAGAGAGAGACGGGTGAGGAGGAGGGAGGAGGGAGGGAGGAATCATCTGCAGTGCTGTGTGCAAAGAGGGAGGAGTGAGGGCGCAAGGAGACGAGCAGACGAGGAGAGAGGAGACGAGCCTAGGAGGGAGCGAGGGAGGGTGAAAGAACGGGGGGAGAGAGGGAGGGAACAAGGTCTGAGGAGAGAAAGAGGATTGAGAGGAGGAGGAGGAGGAGGAGGAGGGGATAGACAAAGAGCTTTGGGGGAGAGAGGGAAGGAGGGAGGGAGCGAGGGAGGAGGAGGGAGGGAGTGACGAAAGGAGAGAGAAAAAAACAAGGAGGGAGAGGGGGAGGAGGGAACACAAGGTCTGAGGAGAGAACGAGAGCAGAAGGGAGGGAGGGAGAGGAGGAGGAGGAGGGAGAGAACACAAGGACTGAGGAGAGGAAGAGGAGGAGGAGAGGAGCGAGGGAACGAGGAAAGAGGGGGAGGGGTGAGAGAGATAACACAAGGGCCGAGGAGAGAAAGAGGAGGGAGGGAGCGACAGGAAGAGAGGAGGGGGAGGGGAGAGAGAGTGTGATGAGGAAGAAGAAGGAGAAGAAGGGAGGGAGGAGGGAGGGACAGAAATAGAGGAGGGAGGGAGGGGAGAAGAACACAAGAAGGTCTGAGGAGAGAAAGAGGAGAGGAGCGAGGGAGGAGGGACAGAAATAGAGGAGGGAGAGAAGCTGTTGGAAAGAGAGAGAGAGAGCAACAGAGGGAGGAGGGGAGTGAGAAGAGAAGAGCGAGGGAGGAAAGGAGGGCAGGGAGGGGGAGAGAGGCAGCGAAAAACACGAGGAGAGGAGGGGGAGGGGAGAGAGAGGGAAGAGCCGTTTGAAAGAGCGAGGGAGGAGGGAGGGAGGAAAACAAGAAAGAAAGAACAGACTGGAAAAGGGGAGGGGAGAGAGAGCGAGGGAGGAGGGTGGAAAAACAAGAGAGAAAGAGGACAGGAGAGGGGGAGGGGAGAGAGAGGAGAGCTGCTGCAGAGGAGAGGGAGGGAGGGAGAGAGGGAGGAGAGGAGGGAGGTGGTGAGAAGAGCGAGAGAGGGAAGGTGAAAAACAAGAACGAAAGAGTAGACGTGAAAAGGGGAGGGGAGAGAGAGGGAGGGAGGGAGGGTGGTGACAAAGACAGAGGAGAAGAAGAGAGGAGGGAGGTGGAGAGAAGTGCGAGGGAGGGAGAGAGAGAGGAAGGGAGGGAGGAGAGGAGGGAGGTGACAAAGACAGAGAAGAAGAAGAGAGGAGGGAGGTGGAGAGAAGAGCGAGGGAGGGAGAGAGAGGGAGGGGGGAGGGAGGGAGAGAGGGAGGAAGGGAGGGAGAGAGGGAGGTGGTGCGACAAGGGAGGAAGGGTGAAAAACAAGAAAGAAAGAGGAGACGTGAGAAGAGGAGAGACAAAGACAGAGGAGGAAAAGAAGAGAGGAGGAGAGAGGAGGAGAGAGGAGGAGTGGAGGAGGAGAGAGGAGGAGGAGAGAGGAGGAGAAGAGAGGAGAGGAGGAGGAGAGAAGAGGAGGAGAGAGGAAGAGTGGAGGAGAGGAGGAGGAGAGAGGAGGAAAGGAGGAGGGAGAGGAGGAGAGAGGAGGAGAGAGGAGGAAAGGAGGAGGGAGAGGAGGAGAGAGGAGGAAAGGAGGAGGGAGAGGAGGAGAGAGGAGGAGAGAGGAGGAGAGAGGAGGAGAGAGGAGGAGAGGAGGAGAGGAGGAGGAGAGAGGAGGACAGGAGGAGGGAGAGGAGGGAGAGGAGGAGAGAGGAGGAGAGGAGGAGAGAGAAGAGAGAGAGAGGAGGAGAGAGGAGGAAAGGAGGAGGGGAGAGGAGGAGAGAGGAGGAGAGGAGGGGAGAGGAGGAGAGGAGGAGAAGAGAGGAGGAGAGGAGGAGAGGAGGAGAAGAGAGGAGGAGAGGAGGAGAGAGGAAGAGTGGAGGAGAGGAGGAGGAGAGAGGAGGAGAGGAGGAGAGGAGGAGGAGAGAGGAGGAGGAGAGAGGAGGAGGAGAAGAGGAGAGGAGGAGGAGAGAGGAGGAGAGAGGAGGAGGGGAGAGGAGGAGTGGAGGAGGAGAGAGGAGGAGAGAGGAGGAGAGGAGGAGAGAGGAGCAGAGGAGGAGAGAGGAGGAGAGAGGAGGAGGGGAGAGGAGGAGAGAGGAGGAGTGGAGGAGGAGAGGAGGAGAGAGGAGGAGAGAGGAGGAGAGGAGGAGAGAGGAGGAGGGGAGAGGAGGAGTGGAGGAGGAGAGAGGAGGAGAGAGGAGCAGAGGAGGAGAGAGGAGGAGAGAGGAGGAGAGAGGAGTGGAGGAGGAATCAAAACAAATTAATCTGAAAAAATATAAAACTGAATTTTTAGAAAATTATTTAAGGTTTTAATTTACCTGATATGGTCCTGGTTCAGTCCTGGTTCAGTCCTGGTTCAGTCCTGGTTCAGTCCTGGTTCAGTCCTGGTTTAGTCCTGGTTCAGTCCTGGTTCAGTCCTGGTTCAGTCCTGGTTTAGTCCTGGTTCAGTCCTGGTTCAGTCCTGGTTCAGTCCTGGTTTAGTCCTGGTTCAGTCCTGGTTCAGTCCTGGTTCAGTCCTGGTTTAGTCCTGGTTCAGTCCTGGTTCAGTCCTGGTTTAGTCCTGGTTTAGACCTGGTTTAGTCCTGGTTCAGTCCTGGTTTAGTCCTGGTTCAGTCCTGGTTTAGTCCTGGTTCAGTCCTGGTTCAGTCCTGGTTCAGTCCTGGTTTAGTCCTGGTTTAGTCCTGGTTCAGTCCTGGTTTAGTCCTGGTTTAGTCCTGGTTCAGTCCTGGTTTAGTCCTGGTTTAGTCCTGGTTTAGTCCTGGTTTAGTCCTGGTTCAGTCCTGGTTCAGTCCTGGTTCAGTCCTGGTTTAGTCCTGGTTTAGTCCTGGTTTAGTCCTGGTTCAGTCCTGGTTCAGTCCTGGTTCAGTCCTGGTTTAGTCCTGGTTTAGTCCTGGTTTAGTCCTGGTTTAGTCCTGGTTCAGTCCTGGTTCAGTCCTGGTTCAGTCCTGGTTTAGTCCTGGTTCAGTCCTGGTTCAGTCCTGGTTTAGTCCTGGTTCAGTCCTGGTTCAGTCCTGGTTCAGTCCTGGTTCAGTCCTGGTTCAGTCCTGGTTTAGTCCTGGTTCAGTCCTGGTTCAGTCCTGGTTCAGTCCTGGTTTAGTCCTGGTTCAGTCCTGGTTTAGTCCTGGTTCAGTCCTGGTTCAGTCCTGGTTCAGTCCTGGTTTAGTCCTGGTTCAGTCCTGGTTCAGTCCTGGTTCAGTCCTGGTTCAGTCCTGGTTCAGTCCTGGTTTAGACCTGGTTTAGTCCTGGTTCAGTCCTGGTTTAGTCCTGGTTCAGTCCTGGTTTAGTCCTGGTTCAGTCCTGGTTCAGTCCTGGTTCAGTCCTGGTTTAGTCCTGGTTTAGTCCTGGTTCAGTCCTGGTTTAGTCCTGGTTTAGTCCTGGTTCAGTCCTGGTTTAGTCCTGGTTTAGTCCTGGTTTAGTCCTGGTTTAGTCCTGGTTCAGTCCTGGTTTAGTCCTGGTTCAGTCCTGGTTTAGTCCTGGTTTAGTCCTGGTTTAGTCCTGGTTCAGTCCTGGTTCAGTCCTGGTTCAGTCCTGGTTCAGTCCTGGTTTAGTCCTGGTTTAGTCCTGGTTCAGTCCTGGTTTAGTCCTGGTTTAGTCCTGGTTTAGTCCTGGTTCAGTCCTGGTTTAGTCCTGGTTTAGTCCTGGTTTAGTCCTGGTTCAGTCCTGGTTTAGTCCTGGTTTAGTCCTGGTTTAGTCCTGGTTCAGTCCTGGTTTAGTCCTGGTTTAGTCCTGGTTCAGTCCTGGTTCAGTCCTGGTTTAGACCTGGTTCAGTCCTGGTTTAGACCTGGTTCAGTCCTGGTTTAGTCCTGGTTCAGTCCTGGTTCAGGCCTGGTTTAGTCCTGGTTTAGACCTGGTTCAGTCCTGGTTCAGTCCTGGTTTAGACCTGGTTCAGTCCTGGTTTAGTCCTGGTTTAGTCCTGGTTCAGTCCTGGTTTAGTCCTGGTTTAGACCTGTTTTAGACCTGGTTTAGTCCTGGTTTAGACCTGGTTTAGTCCTGGTTCAGTCCTGGTTTAGTCCTGGTTTAGTCCTGGTTCAGTCCTGGTTCAGTCCTGGTTTAGTCCTGGTTCAGTCCTGGTTCAGTCCTGGTTCAGTCCTGGTTTAGTCCTGGTTTAGTCCTGGTTTAGTCCTGGTTCAGTCCTGGTTTAGTCCTGGTTTAGTCCTGGTTCAGTCCTGGTTTAGTCCTGGTTTAGTCCTGGTTTAGACCTGGTTCAGTCCTGGTTCAGTCCTGGTTTAGACCTGGTTCAGTCCTGGTTCAGTCCTGGTTTAGACCTGGTTCAGTCCTGGTTTAGTCCTGGTTCAGTCCTGGTTCAGTCCTGGTTCAGTCCTGGTTTAGTCCTGGTTCAGTCCTGGTTCAGTCCTGGTTCAGTCCTGGTTCAGTCCTGGTTTAGTCCTGGTTCAGTCCTGGTTCAGTCCTGGTTCAGTCCTGGTTTAGTCCTGGTTCAGTCCTGGTTCAGTCCTGGTTCAGTCCTGGTTCAGTCCTGGTTCAGTCCTGGTTCAGTCCTGGTTTAGTCCTGGTTCAGTCCTGGTTTAGTCCTGGTTCAGTCCTGGTTTAGTCCTGGTTCAGTCCTGGTTCAGTCCTGGTTCAGTCCTGGTTCAGTCCTGGTTTAGTCCTGGTTCAGTCCTGGTTCAGTCCTGGTTCAGTCCTGGTTTAGTCCTGGTTCAGTCCTGGTTTAGTCCTGGTTCAGTCCTGGTTCAGTCCTGGTTCAGTCCTGGTTTAGTCCTGGTTCAGTCCTGGTTCAGTCCTGGTTCAGTCCTGGTTCAGTCCTGGTTCAGTCCTGGTTCAGTCCTGGTTTAGACCTGGTTTAGTCCTGGTTCAGTCCTGGTTTAGTCCTGGTTCAGTCCTGGTTTAGTCCTGGTTCAGTCCTGGTTCAGTCCTGGTTCAGTCCTGGTTTAGTCCTGGTTTAGTCCTGGTTCAGTCCTGGTTTAGTCCTGGTTTAGTCCTGGTTCAGTCCTGGTTTAGTCCTGGTTTAGTCCTGGTTTAGTCCTGGTTTAGTCCTGGTTCAGTCCTGGTTTAGTCCTGGTTCAGTCCTGGTTTAGTCCTGGTTTAGTCCTGGTTTAGTCCTGGTTCAGTCCTGGTTCAGTCCTGGTTCAGTCCTGGTTCAGTCCTGGTTTAGTCCTGGTTTAGTCCTGGTTCAGTCCTGGTTTAGTCCTGGTTTAGTCCTGGTTTAGTCCTGGTTCAGTCCTGGTTCAGTCCTGGTTCAGTCCTGGTTCAGTCCTGGTTTAGTCCTGGTTCAGTCCTGGTTCAGTCCTGGTTCAGTCCTGGTTCAGTCCTGGTTCAGTCCTGGTTTAGTCCTGGTTCAGTCCTGGTTCAGTCCTGGTTTAGTCCTGGTTCAGTCCTGGTTTAGTCCTGGTTCAGTCCTGGTTCAGTCCTGGTTCAGTCCTGGTTCAGTCCTGGTTCAGTCCTGGTTTAGACCTGGTTTAGTCCTGGTTCAGTCCTGGTTTAGTCCTGGTTCAGTCCTGGTTTAGTCCTGGTTCAGTCCTGGTTCAGTCCTGGTTCAGTCCTGGTTTAGTCCTGGTTTAGTCCTGGTTCAGTCCTGGTTTAGTCCTGGTTTAGTCCTGGTTCAGTCCTGGTTTAGTCCTGGTTTAGTCCTGGTTTAGTCCTGGTTTAGTCCTGGTTCAGTCCTGGTTTAGTCCTGGTTCAGTCCTGGTTTAGTCCTGGTTTAGTCCTGGTTTAGTCCTGGTTCAGTCCTGGTTCAGTCCTGGTTCAGTCCTGGTTTAGTCCTGGTTTAGTCCTGGTTTAGTCCTGGTTCAGTCCTGGTTTAGTCCTGGTTTAGTCCTGGTTTAGTCCTGGTTCAGTCCTGGTTCAGTCCTGGTTTAGTCCTGGTTTAGTCCTGGTTTAGTCCTGGTTCAGTCCTGGTTTAGTCCTGGTTTAGTCCTGGTTTAGTCCTGGTTCAGTCCTGGTTTAGTCCTGGTTTAGACCTGGTTCAGTCCTGGTTCAGTCCTGGTTTAGACCTGGTTCAGTCCTGGTTTAGACCTGGTTCAGTCCTGGTTTAGTCCTGGTTCAGTCCTGGTTCAGGCCTGGTTTAGTCCTGGTTTAGACCTGGTTCAGTCCTGGTTCAGTCCTGGTTTAGACCTGGTTTAGTCCTGGTTTAGACCTGGTTTAGTCCTGGTTCAGTCCTGGTTTAGACCTGGTTTAGTCCTGGTTCAGTCCTGGTTTAGTCCTGGTTTAGTCCTGGTTCAGTCCTGGTTTAGTCCTGTTTTAGACCTGGTTTAGTCCTGGTTTAGACCTGGTTTAGTCCTGGTTCAGTCCTGGTTTAGTCCTGGTTTAGTCCTGGTTCAGTCCTGGTTCAGTCCTGGTTTAGTCCTGGTTCAGTCCTGGTTCAGTCCTGGTTCAGTCCTGGTTTAGTCCTGGTTTAGTCCTGGTTTAGTCCTGGTTCAGTCCTGGTTTAGTCCTGGTTTAGTCCTGGTTCAGTCCTGGTTTAGTCCTGGTTTAGTCCTGGTTTAGACCTGGTTCAGTCCTGGTTCAGTCCTGGTTTAGACCTGGTTCAGTCCTGGTTCAGTCCTGGTTTAGACCTGGTTCAGTCCTGGTTTAGTCCTGGTTCAGTCCTGGTTCAGTCCTGGTTCAGTCCTGGTTTAGTCCTGGTTTAGTCCTGGTTTAGTCCTGGTTCAGTCCTGGTTTAGTCCTGGTTTAGTCCTGGTTTAGACCTGGTTCAGTCCTGGTTCAGTCCTGGTTTAGACCTGGTTCAGTCCTGGTTCAGTCCTGGTTTAGACCTGGTTCAGTCCTGGTTTAGTCCTGGTTCAGTCCTGGTTCAGTCCTGGTTTAGTCCTGGTTTAGACCTGGTTCAGTCCTGGTTCAGTCCTGGTTTAGACCTGGTTTAGTCCTGGTTTAGACCTGGTTTAGACCTGGTTCAGTCCTGGTTTAGTCCTGGTTCAGTCCTGGTTCAGTCCTGGTTTAGACCTGGTTCAGTCCTGGTTTAGTCCTGGTTTAGACCTGGTTTAGTCCTGGTTCAGTCCTGGTTCAGTCCTGGTTTAGACCTGGTTTAGTCCTGGTTTAGACCTGGTTTAGTCCTGGTTCAGTCCTGGTTCAGTCCTGGTTTAGTCCTGGTTTAGACCTGGTTTAGTCCTGGTTCAGGCCTGGTTTAGTCCTGGTTTAGTCCTGGTTTAGTCCTGGTTTAGTCCTGGTTTAGTCCTGGTTCAGTCCTGGTTTAGTCCTGGTTTAGTCCTGGTTTAGTCCTGGTTCAGTCCTGGTTTAGTCCTGGTTCAGTCCTGGTTTAGTCCTGGTTTAGTCCTGGTTTAGTCCTGGTTTAGACCTGGTTTAGTCCTGGTTCAGTCCTGGTTTAGTCCTGGTTTAGTCCTGGTTCAGTCCTGGTTTAGTCCTGGTTTAGTCCTGGTTCAGTCCTGGTTCAGTCCTGGTTCAGTCCTGGTTTAGTCCTGGTTTAGTCCTGGTTCAGTCCTGGTTTAGTCCTGGTTTAGTCCTGGTTCAGTCCTGGTTTAGTCCTGGTTTAGTCCTGGTTCAGTCCTGGTTTAGTCCTGGTTTAGTCCTGGTTTAGTCCTGGTTCAGTCCTGGTTTAGTCCTGGTTTAGTCCTGGTTCAGTCCTGGTTTAGACCTGGTTCAGTCCTGGTTCAGTCCTGGTTTAGACCTGGTTCAGTCCTGGTTTAGTCCTGGTTCAGTCCTGGTTCAGTCCTGGTTTAGTCCTGGTTTAGTCCTGGTTCAGTCCTGGTTCAGTCCTGGTTTAGACCTGGTTTAGTCCTGGTTTAGACCTGGTTTAGTCCTGGTTCAGTCCTGGTTCAGTCCTGGTTTAGACCTGGTTTAGTCCTGGTTTAGACCTGGTTTAGTCCTGGTTCAGTCCTGGTTCAGTCCTGGTTAAGTCCTGGTTTAGACCTGGTTTAGTCCTGGTTCAGTCCTGGTTCAGTCCTGGTTTAGACCTGGTTTAGTCCTGGTTTAGACCTGGTTCAGTCCTGGTTCAGTCCTGGTTTAGTCCTGGTTCAGTCCTGGTTCAGTCCTGGTTTAGTCCTGGTTTAGTCCTGGTTCAGTCCTGGTTTAGACCTGGTTTAGTCCTGGTTTAGACCTGGTTCAGTCCTGGTTCAGTCCTGGTTTAGACCTGGTTTAGTCCTGGTTCAGTCCTGGTTTAGTCCTGGTTCAGTCCTGGTTCAGTCCTGGTTTAGTCCTGGTTCAGTCCTGGTTCAGTCCTGGTTCAGTCCTGGTTTAGTCCTGGTTTAGTCCTGGTTCAGTCCTGGTTTAGTCCTGGTTTAGTCCTGGTTTAGTCCTGGTTCAGTCCTGGTTTAGTCCTGGTTTAGTCCTGGTTCAGTCCTGGTTCAGTCCTGGTTTAGACCTGGTTTAGTCCTGGTTTAGTCCTGGTTCAGTCCTGGTTTAGACCTGGTTTAGTCCTGGTTCAGTCCTGGTTCAGTCCTGGTTCAGTCCTGGTTTAGACCTGGTTTAGTCCTGGTTCAGTCCTGGTTTAGTCCTGGTTTAGTCCTGGTTCAGTCCTGGTTCAGTCCTGGTTCAGTCCTGGTTTAGTCCTGGTTTAGTCCTGGTTCAGTCCTGGTTCAGTCCTGGTTCAGTCCTGGTTTAGTCCTGGTTTAGTCCTGGTTTAGTCCTGGTTCAGTCCTGGTTTAGTCCTGGTTCAGTCCTGGTTCAGTCCTGGTTTAGTCCTGGTTCAGTCCTGGTTCAGTCCTGGTTTAGTCCTGGTTTAGTCCTGGTTCAGTCCTGGTTTAGTCCTGGTTTAGTCCTGGTTTAGTCCTGGTTCAGTCCTGGTTTAGTCCTGGTTTAGTCCTGGTTTAGTCCTGGTTCAGTCCTGGTTTAGACCTGGTTTAGTCCTGGTTTAGTCCTGGTTCAGTCCTGGTTCAGTCCTGGTTCAGTCCTGGTTTAGTCCTGGTTCAGTCCTGGTTTAGTCCTGGTTTAGTCCTGGTTCAGTCCTGGTTTAGTCCCGGTTTAGTCCTGGTTTAGTCCTGGTTTAGTCCTGGTTTAGTCCTGGTTCAGTCCTGGTTCAGTCCTGGTTTAGTCCTGGTTCAGTCCTGGTTCAGTCCTGGTTTAGTCCTGGTTTAGTCCTGGTTTAGTCCTGGTTTAGTCCTGGTTTAGTCCTGGTTTAGTCCTGGTTTAGTCCTGGTTTAGTCCTGGTTTAGTCCTGGTTTAGTCCTGGTTCAGTCCTGGTTTAGTCCTGGTTTAGTCCTGGTTTAGTCCTGGTTTAGTCCTGGTTTAGTCCTGGTTTAGTCCTGGTTTAGTCCTGGTTTAGTCCTGGTTTAGTCCTGGTTTAGTCCTGGTTTAGTCCTGGTTTAGTCCTGGTTTAGTCCTGGTTTAGTCCTGGTTTAGTCCTGGTTTAGTCCTGGTTTAGTCCTGGTTTAGTCCTGGTTTAGTCCTGGTTCAGTCCTGGTTCAGTCCTGGTTTAGTCCTGGTTTAGTCCTGGTTTAGTCCTGGTTTAGTCCTGGTTTAGTCCTGGTTTAGTCCTGGTTTAGTCCTGGTTTAGTCCTGGTTTAGTCCTGGTTTAGTCCTGGTTTAGTCCTGGTTTAGTCCTGGTTCAGTCCTGGTTCAGTCCTGGTTTAGTCCTGGTTTAGTCCTGGTTTAGTCCTGGTTTAGTCCTGGTTTAGTCCTGGTTTAGTCCTGGTTTAGTCCTGGTTTAGTCCTGGTTTAGTCCTGGTTTAGTCCTGGTTTAGTCCTGGTTTAGTCCTGGTTTAGTCCTGGTTTAGTCCTGGTTTAGTCCTGGTTTAGTCCTGGTTTAGTCCTGGTTTAGTCCTGGTTTAGTCCTGGTTCAGTCCTGGTTTAGTCCTGGTTTAGTCCTGGTTTAGTCCTGGTTTAGTCCTGGTTTAGTCCTGGTTTAGTCCTGGTTTAGTCCTGGTTTAGTCCTGGTTTAGTCCTGGTTTAGTCCTGGTTTAGTCCTGGTTTAGTCCTGGTTTAGTCCTGGTTTAGTCCTGGTTTAGTCCTGGTTTAGTCCTGGTTTAGTCCTGGTTTAGTCCTGGTTTAGTCCTGGTTTAGTCCTGGTTTAGTCCTGGTTTAGTCCTGGTTTAGTCCTGGTTTAGTCCTGGTTTAGTCCTGGTTTAGTCCTGGTTTAGTCCTGGTTTAGTCCTGGTTTAGTCGTGCTTTAGTCCTGGTTTAGTCCTGGTTTAGTCCTGGTTTAGTCCTGGTTTAGACCTGGTTTAGTCCTGGTTTAGTCCTGGTTTAGTCCTGGTTTAGTCCTGGTTTAGTCCTGGTTTAGTCCTGGTTTAGTCCTGGTTTAGTCCTGGTTTAGTCCTGGTTTAGTCCTGGTTTAGTCCTGGTTTAGTCCTGGTTTAGTCCTGGTTTAGTCCTGGTTTAGTCCTGGTTTAGTCCTGGTTTAGTCCTGGTTTAGTCCTGGTTTAGTCCTGGTTTAGTCCTGGTTTAGTCCTGGTTTAGTCCTGGTTTAGTCCTGGTTTAGTCCTGGTTTAGTCCTGGTTTAGTCCTGGTTTAGTCCTGGTTTAGTCCTGGTTTAGTCCTGGTTTAGTCCTGGTTTAGTCCTGGTTTAGTCCTGGTTTAGTCCTGGTTTAGTCCCGGTTTAGTCCTGGTTTAGTCCTGGTTTAGTCCTGGTTTAGTCCTGGTTTAGTCCTGGTTTAGTCCTGGTTTAGTCCTGGTTTAGTCCTGGTTTAGTCCTGGTTTAGTCCTGGTTTAGTCCTGGTTTAGTCCTGGTTTAGTCCTGGTTTAGTCCTGGTTTAGTCCTGGTTTAGTCCCGGTTTAGTCCTGGTTTAGTCCTGGTTTAGTCCTGGTTTAGTCCCGGTTTAGTCCCGGTTTAGTCCTGGTTTAGTCCTGGTTTAGTCCTGGTTTAGTCCTGGTTTAGTCCTGGTTTAGTCCTGGTTTAGTCCCGGTTTAGACCTGGTTTAGTCCTGGTTTAGTCCTGGTTTAGTCCTGGTTTAGTCCTGGTTTAGTCCTGGTTTAGTCCCGGTTTAGTCCTGGTTTAGTCCTGGTTTAGTCCTGGTTTAGTCCTGGTTTAGTCCTGGTTTAGTCCCGGTTTAGTCCTGGTTTAGTCCTGGTTTAGTCCTGGTTTAGTCCTGGTTCAGTCCTGGTTTAGTCCTGGTTTAGTCCCGGTTTAGTCCCGGTTTAGTCCTGGTTCAGTCCTGGTTTAGTCCTGGTTTAGTCCTGAACATGAGTCTCATTGTCGCCACAGAAACTTTTCCTCTGATAAAGTCAAACACAAATGTTCCGTAATAAAACAGATTCAACTTTTCCTGAATGCACCTGCGCCGCACGTCCAGCAGAGGGCGCCAGACACTATATACACTTATATATAATCTCTGTGTGTTAAATATTCTTTATATACGCTCTGTGGGTTAAATATTCTTTATATACGCTCTGGGTTAAATATTCTTTATATACACTCTGGGTTAAATATTCTTTATATACGCTCTGGGTTAAATATTCTTTATATACGCTCTGTGGGTTAAATATTCTTTATATACACTCTGTGTGTTAAATATTCTTTATATACACTCTGTGTGTTAAATATTCTTTATATACACTCTGTGTGTTAAATATTCTTTATATACACTCTGGGTTAAATATTCTTTATATACGCTCTGTGGGTTAAATATTCTTTATATACACTCTGTGGGTTAAATATTCTTTATATACGCTCTGTGTGTTAAATATTCTTTATATACTCTCTGTGGGTTAAATATTCTTTATATACTCTCTGTGGGTTAAATATTCTTTATATACACTCTGGGTTAAATATTCTTTATATACACTCTGGGTTAAATATTCTTTATATACGCTCTGGGTTAAATATTCTTTATATACACTCTGTGGGTTAAATATTCTTTATATACACTCTGGGTTAAATATTCTTTATATACACTCTGTGGGTTAAATATTCTTTATATACACTCTGTGGGTTAAATATTCTTTATATACTCTCTGTGGGTTAAATTTTCTTTATATTCGCTGTGTGTTATATATTCTATATATACACTCTCTGTGTGAAAAATTTTTTATATACTCACTCTGGGTTAAATATTCTTTATATACTCTCTGTGGGTTAAATATTCTTTATATACACTCTGTGGGTTAAATATTCTTTATATACACTCTGTGGGTTAAATATTCTTTATATACACTCTGTGGGTTAAATATTCTTTATATACGCTCTATGGGTTAAATATTCTTTATATACGCTCTGGGTTAAATATTCTTTATATACACTCTGTGGGTTAAATATTCTTTATATACACTCTGGGTTAAATATTCTTTATATACACTCTGGGTTAAATATTCTTTATATACACTCTGTGGGTTAAATATTCTTTATATACGCTCTATGGGTTAAATATTCTTTATATACACTCTGTGGGTTAAATATTCTTTATATACACTCTGGGTTAAATATTCTTTATATACACTCTGGGTTAAATATTCTTTATATACGCTCTGGGTTAAATATTCTTTATATACACTCTGGGTTAAATATTCTTTATATACACTCTGTGGGTTAAATATTCTTTATATACACTCTGTGGGTTAAATATTCTTTATATACACTCTGTGGGTTAAATATTCTTTATATACTCTCTGTGGGTTAAATATTCTTTATATACGCTCTGTGGGTTAAATATTCTTTATATACGCTCTATGGGTTAAATATTCTTTATATACGCTCTGGGTTAAATATTCTTTATATACTCTCTGTGGGTTAAATATTCTTTATATACACTCTGTGGGTTAAATATTCTTTATATACGCTCTGTGGGTTAAATATTCTTTATATACGCTCTGTGGGTTAAATATTCTTTATATACACTCTGGGTTAAATATTCTTTATATACTCTCTGTGGGTTAAATATTCTTTATATACACTCTGTGGGTTAAATATTCTTTGTATACTCTCTGTGGGTTAAATATTCTTTATATACACTCTGTGGGTTAAATATTCTTTATATACACTCTGTGGGTTAAATATTCTTTATATACTCTCTGTGGGTTAAATATTCTTTATATACACTCTGTGGGTTAAATATTCTTTATATACACTCTGTGGGTTAAATATTCTTTATATACACTCTGTGGGTTAAATATTCTTTATATACGCTCTGTGGGTTAAATATTCTTTATATACACTCTGTGGGTTAAATATTCTTTATATACACTCTGGGTTAAATATTCTTTATATACACTCTGGGTTAAATATTCTTTATATACACTCTGTGGGTTAAATATTCTTTATATACACTCTGTGGGTTAAATATTCTTTATATACACTCTGGGTTAAATATTCTTTATATACACTCTGGGTTAAATATTCTTTATATACGCTCTGTGGGTTAAATATTCTTTATATACGCTCTGTGGGTTAAATATTCTTTATATACACTCTGGGTTAAATATTCTTTATATACACTCTGTGGGTTAAATATTCTTTATATACGCTCTGTGGGTTAAATATTCTTTATATACACTCTGTGGGTTAAATATTCTTTATATACGCTCTGTGGGTTAAATATTCTTTATATACTCTCTGGGTTAAATATTCTTTATATACACTCTGTGGGTTAAATATTCTTTATATACGCTCTGTGGGTTAAATATTCTTTATATACGCTCTGTGGGTTAAATATTCTTTATATACACTCTGTGGGTTAAATATTCTTTATATACGCTCTGTGGGTTAAATATTCTTTATATACGCTCTGTGGGTTAAATATTCTTTATATACACTCTGCGTTAAATATTCTTTATATACGCTCTGTGGGTTAAATATTCTTTATATACGCTCTGTGGGTTAAATATTCTTTATATACACTCTGTGGGTTAAATATTCTTTATATACGCTCTGTGGGTTAAATATTCTTTATATACGCTCTGGGTTAAATATTCTTTATATACACTCTGGGTTAAATATTCTTTATATACACTCTGTGGGTTAAATATTCTTTATATACACTCTGTGTGTTAAATATTCTTTATATACACTCTGGGTTAAATATTCTTTATATACGCTCTGTGGGTTAAATATTCTTTATATACGCTCTGTGGGTTAAATATTCTTTATATACGCTCTGTGGGTTAAATATTCTTTATATACGCTCTGTGGGTTAAATATTCTTTATATACACTCTGTGTGTTAAATATTCTTTATATACACTCTGTGGGTTAAATATTCTTTATATACTCTCTGTGGGTTAAATATTCTTTATATACGCTCTGTGGGTTAAATATTCTTTATATACGCTCTGTGTGTTAAATATTCTTTATATACTCTCTGTGGGTTAAATATTCTTTATATACTCTCTGTGGGTTAAATATTCTTTATATACACTCTGTGGGTTAAATATTCTTTGTATACACTCTGGGTTAAATATTCTTTATATACGCTCTGTGGGTTAAATATTCTTTATATACGCTCTGTGGGTTAAATATTCTTTATATACACTCTGGGTTAAATATTCTTTATATACGCTCTGTGGGTTAAATATTCTTTATATACACTCTGTGGGTTAAATATTCTTTATATACGCTCTGTGGGTTAAATATTCTTTATATACGCTCTGTGGGTTAAATATTCTTTATATACGCTCTGTGGGTTAAATATTCTTTATATACGCTCTGTGGGTTAAATATTCTTTATATACACTCTGTGGGTTAAATATTCTTTATATACGCTCTGTGGGTTAAATATTCTTTATATACACTCTGTGGGTTAAATATTCTTTATATACACTCTGGGTTAAATATTCTTTATATACGCTCTGTGGGTTAAATATTCTTTATATACGCTCTGTGGGTTAAATATTCTTTATATACGCTCTGTGGGTTAAATATTCTTTATATACACTCTGTGGGTTAAATATTCTTTATATACGCTCTGTGGGTTAAATATTCTTTATATACGCTCTGTGGGTTAAATATTCTTTATATACACTCTGTGGGTTAAATATTCTTTATATACGCTCTGTGGGTTAAATATTCTTTATATACGCTCTGTGGGTTAAATATTCTTTATATACGCTCTGTGGGTTAAATATTCTTTATATACGCTCTGTGGGTTAAATATTCTTTATATACACTCTGTGGGTTAAATATTCTTTATATACGCTCTGTGGGTTAAATATTCTTTATATACGCTCTGTGGGTTAAATATTCTTTATATACACTCTGTGGGTTAAATATTCTTTATATACGCTCTGTGGGTTAAATATTCTTTATATACGCTCTGTGGGTTAAATATTCTTTATATACACTCTGTGGGTTAAATATTCTTTATATACGCTCTGTGGGTTAAATATTCTTTATATACGCTCTGTGGGTTAAATATTCTTTATATACACTCTGTGGGTTAAATATTCTTTATATACGCTCTGTGGGTTAAATATTCTTTATATACGCTCTGTGGGTTAAATATTCTTTATATACGCTCTGGGTTAAATATTCTTTATATACGCTCTGTGGGTTAAATATTCTTTATATACGCTCTGTGGGTTAAATATTCTTTATATACGCTCTGTGGGTTAAATATTCTTTATATACGCTCTGTGGGTTAAATATTCTTTATATACGCTCTGTGGGTTAAATATTCTTTATATACGCTCTGTGGGTTAAATATTCTTTATATACGCTCTGTGGGTTAAATATTCTTTATATACGCTCTGTGGGTTAAATATTCTTTATATACGCTCTGTGGGTTAAATATTCTTTATATACACTCTGCGTTAAATATTCTTTATATACGCTCTGTGGGTTAAATATTCTTTATATACGCTCTGGGTTAAATATTCTTTATATACTCTCTGTGGGTTAAATATTCTTTATATACACTCTGTGGGTTAAATATTCTTTATATACGCTCTGTGGGTTAAATATTCTTTATATACGCTCTGTGGGTTAAATATTCTTTATATACGCTCTGTGGGTTAAATATTCTTTATATACGCTCTGTGGGTTAAATATTCTTTATATACGCTCTGTGGGTTAAATATTCTTTATATACGCTCTGGGTTAAATATTCTTTATATACACTCTGGGTTAAATATTCTTTATATACGCTCTGTGGGTTAAATATTCTTTATATACGCTCTGTGGGTTAAATATTCTTTATATACGCTCTGTGGGTTAAATATTCTTTATATACGCTCTGCGTTAAATATTCTTTATATACGGTCTGTGGGTTAAATATTCTTTATATACGCTCTGTGGGTTAAATATTCTTTATATACGCTCTGGGTTAAATATTCTTTATATACGCTCTGGGTTAAATATTCTTTATATACACTCTGTGGGTTAAATATTCTTTATATACGCTCTGTGGGTTAAATATTCTTTATATACGCTCTGGGTTAAATATTCTTCATATACGCTCTGTGGGTTAAATATTCTTTATATACGCTCTGTGGGTTAAATATTCTTTATATACGCTCTGTGGGTTAAATATTCTTTATATACGCTCTGGGTTAAATATTCTTTATATACGCTCTGGGTTAAATATTCTTTATATACGCTCTGTGGGTTAAATATTCTTTATATACGCTCTGGGTTAAATATTCTTTATATACGCTCTGGGTTAAATATTCTTTATATACGCTCTGGGTTAAATATTCTTCATATACGCTCTGTGGGTTAAATATTCTTTATATACGCTCTGTGGGTTAAATATTCTTTATATACGCTCTGGGTTAAATATTCTTTATATACGCTCTGGGTTAAATATTCTTTATATACACTCTGTGGGTTAAATATTCTTTATAAACGCTCTGTGGGTTAAATATTCTTTATATACGCTCTGTGGGTTAAATATTCTTTATATACGCTCTGTGGGTTAAATATTCTTTATATACGCTCTGCGTTAAATATTCTTTATATACGCTCTGTGGGTTAAATATTCTTTATATACGCTCTGTGGGTTAAATATTCTTTATATACGCTCTGTGGGTTAAATATTCTTTATATACGCTCTGGGTTAAATATTCTTCATATACGCTCTGTGGGTTAAATATTCTTTATATACGCTCTGTGGGTTAAATATTCTTTATATACGCTCTATGGGTTAAATATTCTTTATATACGCTCTGGGTTAAATATTCTTTATATACGCTTTGGGTTAAATATTCTTTATATACGCTCTGTGGGTTAAATATTCTTTATATACACTCTGGGTTAAATATTCTTTATATATGCTCTGGGTTAAATATTCTTTATATACGCTCTGTGGGTTAAATATTCTTTATATACGCTCTGGGTTAAATATTCTTCATATACACTCTGGGTTAAATATTCTTTATATACACTCTGTGGGTTAAATATTCTTTATATACGCTCTGTGGGTTAAATATTCTTTATATACGCTCTGTGGGTTACATATTCTTTATATACACTCTGGGTTAAATATTCTTTATATATGCTCTGGGTTAAATATTCTTTATATACGCTCTGTGGGTTAAATATTCTTTATATACGCTCTGGGTTAAATATTCTTTATATACGCTCTGTGGGTTAAATATTCTTTATATACGCTCTGTGGGTTAAATATTCTTTATATACGCTCTGCGTTAAATATTCTTTATATACGGTCTGTGGGTTAAATATTCTTTATATACGCTCTGGGTTAAATATTCTTTATATACGCTCTGTGGGTTAAATATTCTTTATATACACTCTGTGGGTTAAATATTCTTTATAAACGCTCTGTGGGTTAAATATTCTTTATATACGCTCTGTGGGTTAAATATTCTTTATATACGCTCTGTGGGTTAAATATTCTTTATATACACTCTGTGGGTTAAATATTCTTTATAAACGCTCTGTGGGTTAAATATTCTTTATATACGCTCTGTGGGTTAAATATTCTTTATATACGCTCTGTGGGTTAAATATTCTTTATATACACTCTGTGGGTTAAATATTCTTTATATACGCTCTGTGGGTTAAATATTCTTTATATACGCTCTGGGTTAAATATTCTTTATATACACTCTGTGGGTTAAATATTCTTTATAAACGCTCTGTGGGTTAAATATTCTTTATATACGCTCTGTGGGTTAAATATTCTTTATATACGCTCTGTGGGTTAAATATTCTTTATATACGCTCTGTGGGTTAAATATTCTTTATATACGCTCTGCGTTAAATATTCTTTATATACGGTCTGTGGGTTAAATATTCTTTATATACGCTCTGGGTTAAATATTCTTTATATACGCTCTGTGGGTTAAATATTCTTTATATACGCTCTGGGTTAAATATTCTTTATATACGCTCTGGGTTAAATATTCTTTATATACACTCTGGGTTAAATATTCTTTATATACGCTCTGTGGGTTAAATATTCTTTATATACACTCTGTGGGTTAAATATTCTTTATATACGCTCTGTGGGTTAAATATTCTTTATATACGCTCTGTGGGTTAAATATTCTTTATATACGCTCTGTGGGTTAAATATTCTTTATATACGCTCTGTGGGTTAAATATTCTTTATATACGCTCTGTGGGTTAAATATTCTTTATATACGCTCTGGGTTAAATATTCTTTATATACGCTCTGTGGGTTAAATATTCTTTATATACGCTCTGTGGGTTAAATATTCTTTATATACGCTCTGTGGGTTAAATATTCTTTATATACGCTCTGTGGGTTAAATATTCTTTATATACACTCTGTGGGTTAAATATTCTTTATATACGCTCTGGGTTAAATATTCTTTATATACACTCTGTGGGTTAAATATTCTTTATATACACTCTGGGTTAAATATTCTTTATATATGCTCTGGGTTAAATATTCTTTATATACGCTCTGTGGGTTAAATATTCTTTATATACGCTCTGGGTTAAATATTCTTCATATACACTCTGGGTTAAATATTCTTTATATACGCTCTGTGGGTTAAATATTCTTTATATACGCTCTGGGTTAAATATTCTTTATATACGCTCTGTGGGTTAAATATTCTTTATATACGCTCTGTGGGTTAAATATTCTTTATATACGCTCTGGGTTAAATATTCTTTATATACGCTCTGGGTTAAATATTCTTCATATACACTGGGTTAAATATTCTTTATATACGCTATGTGGGTTAAATATTCTTTATATACGCTCTGGGTTAAATATTCTTTATATACGCTCTGTGGGTTAAATATTCTTTATATACACTCTGTGGGTTAAACATTCTTTATATACAGTTTGGGTTAAATATTCTTTATATACACTCTGTGGGTTAAATATTCTTTATATACGCTTTGGGTTAAATATTCTTTATATACGCTCTGGGTTAAATATTCTTTATATACGCTCTGGGTTAAATATTTTTTATATACGCTTTGGGTTAAATATTCTTTATATACGCTCTGTGGGTTAAATATTCTTTATATACGCTCTGTGGGTTAAATATTCTTTGTATACACTCTGTGGGTTAAATATTTTTTATATACGCTTTGGGTTAAATATTCTTTATATACGCTCTGTGGGTTAAATATTCTTTATATACGCTCTGTGGGTTACATATTCTTTGTATACACTCTGTGGGTTAAATATTCTTTATATACGCTCTGTGGGTTACATATTCTTTGTATACGCTCTGTGGGTTAAATATTCTTTATATACGCTCTGTGGGTTAAATATTCTTTATATACGCTCTGGGTTAAATATTCTTTATATACGCTCTGGGGGTTAAATATTCTTTATATACGCTCTGTGGGTTAAATATTCTTTATATACGCTCTGTGGGTTAAATATTCTTTATATACGCTCTGGGTTAAATATTCTTTATATACGCTCTGGGGGTTAAATATTCTTTATATACGCTCTGTGGGTTAAATATTCTTTATATACGCTCTGTGGGTTAAATATTCTTTATATACGCTCTGGGTTAAATATTCTTTATATACGCTCTGTGTGTTAAATATTCTTTATATACACTCTGGGTTAAATATTCTTTATATACGCTCTGTGGGTTAAATATTCTGTGCACTTGTGTTTGAGTAAAATCCGTTGAGGAAACAGGAACAGGAACATGTTCACTCAAACCTCCCAGAATCAGAACAGCTCAACGTGACATTAGAATATTTCAGTTCCATTAGAACATTACAATAAAAGATGAGAACATTAGAACATGGCAGAAAAACATGAGAATAGAAGTTTAGAACACGAGAACATCACCTGAGAACATCACATGAGAACATCTGAAAACTGGAACATTACAACAGAACATGACATTAGAACATTACACTAGAACATGACTACAGAACATTAGAACATGACATTAGAACATTACACTAGAACATGACTACAGAACATTAGAACATGACATTAGAACATGACATTAGAACATGACATTAGAACATTACACTAGAACATGACTACAGAACATTAGAACATTACATGAGAACATGACCTGAGAACATGACCTGAGAACATCACATGAGAACATCTGAAACCTGGAACATTACAACAGAACATTACATTAGAATGATAGAACATTACATTAGAACATGACTATAGAACATTAGAACATGACATTAGAACATAACATTAGAACATGACATTAGAACATGACATTAGAACATGACTACAGAACATTAGAACATCACATTAGAACATTACACTAGAACATTAGGACATTAGGACATTGCATTAAAACATTAGAACATGACATCAGAACATCAGAGCATTAGAACATCACATTAGAACATGACTTTAGAACATGACATTAGGACATCACATTAGAACATCACATTAGTGCATTAGAACATGACATTAGAACATCACATTAGAACATTACAATAAAATATTAGGACATTAGGACATTGCATTAAAACATTAGAACATGACATCAGAACATCAGAGCATTAGAACATCACATTAGAACATGACTTTAGAACATGACATTAGGACATCACATTAGAACATCACATTAGTGCATTAGAACATGACATTAGAACATAACATTAGAACATGACATTAGAACATCCCATTAGGACATCACATTAGAACATCACATTAGGGCATTAGAATATGACATTAGAACATCACATTAGAACATCACATTAGAATATAACATTAGGACATCACATTAGGACATCACATTAGTGCATTAGAACATGACATTAGAACATGACATTAGAACATGACATTAGGACATCACATTAGAACATCACATTAGTGCATTAGAACATGACATTAGAACATGACATTAGAACATGACATTAGGACATCACATTAGAACATCACATTAGTGCATTAGAACATGACATTAGAACATGACATTAGGACATCACATTAGAACATCACATTAGTGCATTAGAACATGACATTAGAACATGACATTAGAACATGACATTAGGACATCACATTAGAACATCACATTAGTGCATTAGAACATGACATTAGAACATGACATTAGGACATCACATTAGAACATCACATTAGTGCATTAGAACATGACATTAGAACATGACATTAAGACATCACATTAGAACATCACATTAGTGCATTAGAACATGACATTAGAACATGACATTAGGACATCACATTAGAACATCACATTAGTGCATTAGAACATGACATTAGAACATCACATTAGAACATCACATTAGGACATCACATTAGGGCATTAGAATATGACATTAGAACATCACATTAGAACATCACATTAGAATATCACATTAGGACATCACATTAGAACATCACATTAGTGCATTAGAACATGACATTAGAACATGACATTAGAACATGACATTAGGACATCACATTAGAACATCACAGTGCATTAGAACATGACATTAGAACATCACATTAGAACATCACATTAGGACATCACATTAGGGCATTAGAACATGACATTAGAACATCACATTAGAACATCACATTAGGACATCACATTAGAACACCACATTAGTGCATTAGAACATCACATTAGAACATCACATTAGTAATTAGAACATCACATTAGTAAATTAGAACATGACATTAGCAGATGACATTAGAACATGACATTAGAATATGACATTAGAACATGACATTAGGACATCACATTAGGACATCACATTAGAACATCACATTAGAACATGACATTAGGACATCACATTAGGACATCACATTAGAACATGACATTAGAACATGACATTAGGACATCACATTAGGACATCACATTAGAACATCACATTAGGACATCGCATTAGGACATCACATTAGGACATCACATTAATGCATTAGAACATTACATTAGAACATCACATTAGAACATTGCATTAGGACATTGCATTAGGACATTGCATTAGGACATTGCATTAGAACATCACATTAGAACATCACATTAGAACATCACATTAGAACATTGCATTAGGACATTGCATTAGGACATTGCATTAGAACATCACATTTAGTGCTGCCGCGATTATTCGACGTTGTCGACGTAATCGATTATGAAAATGAGTCGACTACAATTTTTTTGGTCGAATATTCGCCTTTATTTATTTTTGGTCTCAAACGGCTCGTCCAGAGACCTTTTGCTTGCCTGAGATCAGGTATTTCCCCTCCACACCACTAGTCGTACTACACTCGAGGCCGACACCGGTGCGGCAGGCAGCGGCTACACCCGAGGCGGACACCGGCGCAGCTAACAGCGGCTACACCCGAGGCGGACACCGGCGCAGCTAACAGCGGCTACACCCGAGGCGGACACCGGCGCGGCTAACAGCGGCTACACCCGTAGCGGACACCGGTGCCGCGGGCAGCAACTGCTACCGAGGCCGACACCGGTGCTGCTGACAGCGGCTACATCCGGGGTTGACGCCGAGGTGGCTAACCTCGGCTTCACCAAAGGCTAACAGCAGTGGTAAATAATGGCACCGCCAAAGAAAACAAACTTGAGGAAGTATTTGCCGTGCGCCCTCTGCTGGCTGGTCTCTCTCTTTCTCGACCACGACCACGATGCATGAGGTATTGAGCATACCGTTGCATATGCTGCTCGTGCAAACTCGTTAAATTGTGTGTGCATATCGTTGTTCAACATTGTTGAATGAGCACACACAACAGACATAACAGCAATAACCTTTGCAACTCGCACGCACAGCACACACAAGGTAAAATCTAACACACACACTTGTGTGTGTTAGAACCGCTTTTTTTTATTATTAGTCGTTTAGATTAGTCGACTAATCGAAAAATTAGTCGAGAGATTAATCGTTAGAAAATTAGTCGTTAGTGGCAGCACTAATCACATTAGAACATCACATTAGGACATCGCATTAGGACATCACATTGGAACATCACATTAGAACACTAGAACATTAGAACATCCTGAGACTCAGATTTGACCAAAGTTTCTACAGTTTTAGTCTTTTGTTTTGTTCTGGTTCTTTTAAAGTGCCTCGGACATGTGAAACGTCTAATTTCCCTAAAACACAATTAAAATAATATTTATATTTAAGGTTTTACTAAAATTTCCTCTTGACTGTTCCTTTTTTTTTTGGAAGTTTCTAGTTGTGCTCAGAATCTGGCGTAGTTTTTTGTAGTTTGGTGATTGTGCAGAAGTTTCTGGAGCGTGTTCCTGGTTGGACGCAGCAGCAGGTGTGTCCTGGATCTATAAGAAGAACGTTTCCCTCTTATTTTTTGGATCTTCTTCCACTTCCAGGTGTGACGTACGCAGAGGAAACTCCATCACTGTTCTCATGGCAACCAGAATGTAAACAAGCACCAAAGTAGAAAAGATGCGAAAGAAAAGAGGTCGGCTTTATTTAGTGACATGAAGGTTTAAAGGGCAGAAAAAGTCCCTCCTCAGGCCTAAACTCTCTCTGTGTTTGGACTTTTCCTCTTGTGACATCAGCAGAGGGATCCAGGTTTTCCTCTGGTGACATCAGCAGAGGGATCCTGGTTTTCCTCTGGTGACATCAGCAGAGGGATCCTGGTTTTTGACTTTTCTCCTCAACTTTTTTCCACAAACTGAAACTGAACTGATGTAAAACTTCGACTTTCCACTTCACACTTTGTACTTTATACTTTACACTTTACACTTCACACTTCACACTTTATACTTTACACTTTATACTTTACACTTTATACTTTACACTTGACACTTTATACTTTACACTTTATACTTTACACTTCACACTTTATACTTTACACTTTATACTTTACACTTCACACTTTACACTTTATACTTTACACTTTATACTTTACACTTTACACTTGACACTTTATACTTTACACTTTATACTTTACACTTGACACTTTATACTTTACACTTTATACTTTACACTTCACACTTTACACTTCACACTTTATACTTTACACTTTACACGTCACACTTTATACATTACACTTTATACTTCACACTTTACACTTCATACTTTACACTTTTTATACGCCCGTGATAAAACGGGACGTATTATGTTATGGCGCTGTCCGTCCGTCTGTCCGTCCGTCTGTCCGTCTGTGGACACTTCAAAGCTTTGAAGTCTTTGAAGCTTTGTCTTCATGAAAGATCTGAACTCTCTTCTCAAATGTTCTGCTGCTGAACGCGAGAACAACCCACATTCTCTGCTTCTTTGAGCTTTGACACATCAAAGCTTTGTAGTGTCTTTAAGTTCTGTTGCTGCGATCTGATTGGTGGAATTCCGATTCTAGAATTCTATATACAATAATTCAAAGTACGGGCGTATTTTGCCCCGCTGGAGGAGCTCTTGTTACTATATATTGACACTTTATACTTTATTCTTTACACTTTTTACTTTACACTTCACACTTCACACTTTATTCTTTACACTTTACACTTCCAACTTCGCGGTGGTGCTCCGGCCCCTGACCCTCCCCACACCCGCTCTGCTCGGGGCTCTTATTGTGAAGGCGCCGCGCAGACTTTTATTGTGAAGCGCGTCTCCACAGAAGCTCCAAGACTCAGCGGGGCCAGCGTCAGTTTCAACCCGGACTTTACGCACCGAGCTCGAGCTGACAGGCGCCGCACCACCCGGGGACACATCCAGCGGGGCGGAGGGGACTTCCACACGGACACGGGACCCACGGAGCTGCGGGTTTGTCCGAGTCTGAGTGGGACTCTGGCGCCGGGACTGGTCGAGGCGAGAGCGCAGCGGAGCGGGCAGAGGGCGCAGCGGAGCGGGCAGAGGGCGCAGCGCAGCGGAGCCACAAACATGAACAAACCGACGCGGGCGCACAGCAGCCGGAGCCTGAGCGCCGTGGAGGTGAAGAGTAAGGTGCGACATCCAGTCCTGCCGCAGGCCGGGCCCGTTTACAGCGTTAGTCACGGAAACGTCCGGGGCGCGGGGGCTACTTTAGCGGCTAAGTGGCTAAAAACATCCGAACCCAAAGCTCGGTCCGTGAAACTCGGACACCGCGGCTCCGGCGAAGTGCGCGGCACTTTTGGACCGGGGCGAGTCTTTATTTCACTTTGTTCCGTGATGTTGGTGAAGTTTGAGCAGTTCGAGTGCGTCCAAAGTTCAGGCGGAGGTGGAGGCGGTCAGCTGAGGGCGCACCGCGGCACCTGTCACCTCCTCCGCTCCAACCGGGACAGACCGGGACCAAACCGGGACCAAACGGGTCCAAACCGGGACCAAACGCGCCAGATTTTGATTAAAGTCGGACTCAGCGGGTCTAAAGTCAATGTCCTCCGCCCACACCGCGAGTTTAAGCGGATAAACCCGAGAGAAGTGACCGCGGAGAACCGCGTCTGCGCGGGGAGCAGGTGCCACAGGCCCCGGACTTCCGCCCCGGACCGGACCCGGTTTAGACCTGGTTTAGACCTGGTTCAGTCCTGGTTTAGTCCTGTTATAGTCCTGGTTTAGTCCTGTTATAGTCCTGGTTTAGTCCTGGTTTAGTCCTGGTTTAGACCTGGTTTAGACCTGGTTCAGTCCTGGTTTAGTCCTGTTATAGTCCTGGTTTAGTCCTGGTTTAGTCCTGTTATAGTCCTGGTTCAGTCCTGCTTTAGTCCTGGTTCAGTCCTGGTTCAGTCCTGCTTTAGTCCTGTTATAGTCCTGTTATAGTCCTGGTTTAGTCCTTGTATAGTCCTGGTTTAGTCCTTGTATAGTCCTGGTTCAGTCCTGTTATAGTCCTGGTTTAGACCTGGTTTAGACCTGGTTTAGACCTACTTTAGTCCTGTTATAGTCCTGTTATAGTCCTGGTTTAGTCCTGTTATAGTCCTGGTTTAGTCCTGTTATAGTCCTGTTATAGTCCTGGTTTAGTCCTGTTATAGTCCTGCTTTAGTCCTGTTATAGTCCTGTTTCAGTCCTGCTTTAGTCCTGCTTTAGTCCTGGTTCAGTCCTGTTTCAGTCCTGCTTTAGTCCTGCTTTAGTCCTGGTTTAGTCCTGCTTTAGTCCTGTTATAGTCCTGTTTCAGTCCTGCTTTAGTCCTGCTTTAGTCCTGGTTCAGTCCTGTTTCAGTCCTGCTTTAGTCCTGCTTTAGTCCTGTTATAGTCCTGTTATAGTCCTGGTTTAGTCCTGGTTCAGTCCTGGTTCAGTCCTGGTTCAGTCCTGGTTCAGTCCTGTTTCAGTCCTGTTATAGTCCTGGTTCAGTCCTGGTTCAGTCCTGGTTCAGTCCTGGTTTAGTCCTGGTTCAATCCTGGTTCAGTCCTGGTTTAGTCCTGGTTTAGTCCTGGTTCAGTCCTGGTTTAGTCCTGGTTCAGTCCTGGTTTAGTCCTGGTTTAGTCCTGGTTTAGTCCTGGTTTAGACCTGGTTCAGTCCTGTTATAGTCCTGGTTTAGTCCTGCTTTAGTCCTGTTATAGTCCTGTTATAGTCCTGGTTCAGTCCTGGTTCAGTCCTGGTTCAGTCCTGGTTCAGTCCTGGTTTAGTCCTGTTTCAGTCCTGTTATAGTCCTGGTTTAGTCCTGGTTTAGTCCTGGTTTAGTCCTGGTTCAGTCCTGGTTTAGTCCTGGTTTAGTCCTGGTTCAGTCCTGGTTCAGTCCTGGTTTAGTCCCGGTTTAGTCCTGGTTTAGTCCTGGTTTAGTCCTGGGTCAGTCCTGGTTCAGTCCTGGTTTAGTCCCGGTTTAGTCCTGGTTTAGTCCTGTTATAGTCCTGTTATAGTCCTGGTTCAGTCCTGGTTTAGTCCTGGTTCAGTCCTGGTTTAGTCCTGGTTCAGTCCTGGTTTAGTCCTGCTTTAGTCCTGTTATAGTCCTGTTATAGTCCTGGTTCAGTCCTGTTATAGTCCTGGTTCAGTCCTGGTTCAGTCCTGGTTCAGTCCTGGTTTAGTCCTGGTTTAGTCCTGGTTTAGTCCTGGTTCAGTCCTGGTTTAGTCCTGGTTTAGTCCTGGTTCAGTCCTGGTTCAGTCCTGGTTTAGTCCTGGTTTAGTCCTGGTTTAGTCCTTGTATAGTCCTGGTTCAGTCCTGGTTTAGTCCTGGTTCAGTCCTGGTTCAGTCCTGGTTTAGTCCTGTTATAGTCCTGTTATAGTCCTGTTATAGTCCTGTTATAGTCCTGGTTCAGTCCTGGTTCAGTCCTGGTTCAGTCCTGGTTTAGTCCTGGTTTAGTCCTGGTTTAGTCCTGGTTCAGTCCTGGTTCAGTCCTGGTTTAGTCCTGGTTTAGTCCTGGTTCAGTCCTGGTTTAGTCCTGGTTTAGTCCTGGTTCAGTCCTGGTTTAGTCCTGGTTTAGTCCTGGTTCAGTCCTGGTTCAGTCCTGGTTTAGTCCTGGTTTAGTCCTGGTTCAGTCCTGGTTCAGTCCTGGTTTAGTCCTGGTTTAGTCCTGGTTCAGTCCTGGTTCAGTCCTGGTTCAGTCCTGGTTCAGTCCTGGTTTAGTCCTGGTTTAGTCCTGGTTCAGTCCTGGTTTAGTCCTGGTTTAGTCCTGGTTTAGTCCTGGTTTAGTCCTGGTTCAGTCCTGGTTCAGTCCTGGTTCAGTCCTGGTTTAGTCCTGGTTTAGTCCTGGTTTAGTCCTTGTATAGTCCTGGTTCAGTCCAGGTTTAGTCCTGCTTTAGTCCTGCTCCAGCGGTGGGAGGGCATCCGGTCTAACCCTGTCCCGTCTCAGTTTGGCGCAGAGTTCCGGCGGTTCTCCCTGGACCGGTCTAAGCCGGGCCGGTTCGGGGACTTCGTGGGGCTCCTGCAGCACGTGCACCGGGTCCCGGGGGTGGAGCTGCTCGTGGGCTACGCCGACGTGCACGGAGACCTGCTGCCCATCACCAACGACGACAACTTCCTGCTCGCCATCGCCACGGCAACGCCCATGCTCCGCCTCTTCCTGCAGCGCAAAGGTCAGAGGCCCTCCCACAGGACCGGACTGGGACCGGGACCGGGACCAGGACTAAACCAGGACTGACCCAGGACTAAACCAGGACTAAACCGGGACTAAACAAGGACTGAACCAGGACTGAACCAGGACTAAACCAGGACTAAACCAGGACTGAACCAGGACTGTCAGGTGTCTCATTTTTCTTGTATTCAGATAAAGACTCTTTCTTCTTTTGGTCGTGAAGTTGAATCGAGTCGAGTTCGTCCTGTCGTGTTTTGGTGTTTGGACCAAAGATCAGGTCTAAAAAAAGAAGTTTAAATTTGAAAAAGTAAAAAAATAATTTAACAAAGGCTTGAACCATTACCAAAAAAAAAGCCCTGGAGAAACTGAGCAGAACAAAACACTCTGAACTTAACACCCTGAACTTTACACTCTGAACTTTACACTCTGAACTTTACACTCTGAACTTTACACTCTGAACTTTACACTCTGAACTTTACACTCTGAACTTTACACACTGAACTTTACACTCTGAACTTTACACTCTGAACTTTACACTCTGAACTTTACACTCTGAACTTTACACACTGAACTTTACACTCTGAACTTTACACTCTGAACTTTACACTCTGAACTTTACACTCTGAACTTTACACACTGAACTTTACACTCTGAACTTTACACCCTGAACTTTACACTCTGAACTTTACACTCTGAACTTTACACCCTGAACTTTACACCCTGAACTTTACACTCTGAACTTTACACTCTGAACTTTACACTCTGAACTTTACACCCTGAACTTTACACCCTGAACTTTACACTCTGAACTTTACACTCTGAACTTGACACACTGAACTTTACACCCTGAACTTTACACTCTGAACTTTACACTCTGAACTTTACACTCTGAACTTTACACTCTGAACTTTACACTCTGAACTTTACACTCAACAATTGAAACATCTTTTTTCAGAGTTAAAAAATTCAAAGTTAGAAAATCAGCAGGATTTACTACTAAGAGTCTGATGAAACAGACGTTTTTCACCGCGGCGGGAAGTGGCCACGATGTCGTGCGGCGCATCAACCGGTCACTGCTTCTCTACGGCCGAATCCCTGTGGAAAAGTGTCACGTATTCTCCAGCTTCATAAATCTGCCCCAAAACCAAATCTTCAACCCACAAGGTCGACAAAGAAGAAACATTCTTCATGAAGAATTTATCCACAACGATCGAGGGAAGAAAGACGAAAACTTAAAGGAAACAACGACGAGCATCAGTGAAACGACTGAGCAGCACCAACGTTCTGGTCCTGGAGACCTCTTGTAAATCTCAAACTCGTCCGGATGATTCTTTTGTAAGTGAAGAGTCAGATTGTTGGTGTTAAAGTGGCTCTGCTGGTTCCTCCAGGAGAAACTGTTTGTTTGCAGCGATTGTGTCGCTGTTTGACTCTCGTTCTGTTCTAGTGTGAAGTCCCACAGCGACATGGCGGCGTTTTGATTTACGGCGCCGTAAAGCGACTCGATGCTGCAAAAACATGTGAAACTTTATTGGTCCGATCACGTGACTGAATCCAGTACTCATAAAAGAGCCGGATCGGGACATCCCTAATTCTAACTGCACAAATATCGACATCATGAAATCATTTTTAATTTGAATTGTAGAATCAGTCTGAACAAGTTCCTTCTGTTTCCTCCAGGACCAGAACGTTAGTGTTGCTCAGTCGTTTCACTGATGCTCGTCGTTGTTTCCTTTAAAGTTGAACTCTGTCCCGTCTGAAGCTAAAGTCGTTTCTAGAGGTGAATTCTGTCAGGAGCCAAAAAAACGGCACAGATCAGTGTTTCCTCAGTGGAGATCTTATTGTGTGTGAGTCTGTGAAGAAACTAGTGCAGTGATGGGGGCAAGTTCTGAACTAGTGCAGTGATGGGGGCAAGTTCTGAACTAGTGCAGTGATGGGGGCAAGTTCTGAACTAGTGCAGTGATGGGGGCAAGTTCTGAACTAGTGCAGTGATGGGGGCAAGTTCTGAACTAGTGTAGTGATGGGGGCAAGTTCTGAACTAGTGTAGTGATGGGGGCAAGTTCTGAACTAGTGTAGTGATGGGGGCAAGTTCTGAACTAGTGTAGTGATGGGGGCAAGTTCTGAACTAGTGTAGTGATGGGGGCAAGTTCTGAACTAGTGCAGTGATGGGGGCAAGTTCTGAACTAGTGCAGTGATGGGGGCAAGTTCTGAACTAGTGTAGTGATGGGGGCAAGTTCTGAACTAGTGCAGTGATGGGGGCAAGTTCTGAACTAGTGCAGTGATGGGGGCAAGTTCTGAACTAGTGTAGTGATGGGGGCAAGTTCTGAACTAGTGCAGTGATGGGGGCAAGTTCTGAACTAGTGCAGTGATGGGGGCAAGTTCTGAACTAGTGCAGTGATGGGGGCAAGTTCTGAACTAGTGCAGTGATGGGGGCAAGTTCTGAACTAGTGCAGTGATGGGGGCAAGTTCTGAACTAGTGCAGTGATGGGGGCAAGTTCTGAACTAGTGTAGTGATGGGGGCAAGTTCTGAACTAGTGTAGTGATGGGGGCAAGTTCTGAACTAGTGCAGTGATGGGGGCAAGTTCTGAACTAGTGTAGTGATGGGGGCAAGTTCTGAACTAGTGTAGTGATGGGGGCAAGTTCTGAACTAGTGCAGTGATGGGGGCAAGTTCTGAACTAGTGTAGTGATGGGGGCAAGTTCTGAACTAGTGCAGTGATGGGGGCAAGTTCTGAACTAGTGCAGTGATGGGGGCAAGTTCTGAACTAGTGTAGTGATGGGGGCAAGTTCTGAACTAGTGCAGTGATGGGGGCAAGTTCTGAACTAGTGCAGTGATGGGGGCAAGTTCTGAACTAGTGTAGTGATGGGGGCAAGTTCTGAACTAGTGTAGTGATGGGGGCAAGTTCTGAACTAGTGCAGTGATGGGGGCAAGTTCTGAACTAGTGTAGTGATGGGGGCAAGTTCTGAACTAGTGTAGTGATGGGGGCAAGTTCTGAACTAGTGCAGTGATGGGGCAAGTTCTGAACTAGTGTAGTGATGGGGGCAAGTTCTGAACTAGTGCAGTGATGGGGCAAGTTCTGAACTAGTGCAGTGATGGGGGCAAGTTCTGAACTAGTGCAGTGATGGGGGCAAGTTCTGAACTAGTGTAGTGATGGGGCAAGTTCTGAACTAGTGTAGTGATGGGGGCAAGTTCTGAACTAGTGCAGTGATGGGGGCAAGTTCTGAACTAGTGTAGTGATGGGGGCAAGTTCTGAACTAGTGTAGTGATGGGGGCAAGTTCTGAACTAGTGCAGTGATGGGGGCAAGTTCTGAACTAGTGTAGTGATGGGGGCAAGTTCTGAACTAGTGCAGTGATGGGGGCAAGTTCTGAACTAGTGTAGTGATGGGGGCAAGTTCTGAACTAGTGTAGTGATGGGGGCAAGTTCTGAACTAGTGCAGTGATGGGGGCAAGTTCTGAACTAGTGTAGTGATGGGGGCAAGTTCTGAACTAGTGCAGTGATGGGGCAAGTTCTGAACTAGTGCAGTGATGGGGGCAAGTTCTGAACTAGTGTAGTGATGGGGGCAAGTTCTGAACTAGTGCAGTGATGGGGGCAAGTTCTGAACTAGTGTAGTGATGGGGGCAAGTTCTGAACTAGTGCAGTGATGGGGCAAGTTCTGAACTAGTGTAGTGATGGGGCAAGTTCTGAACTAGTGTAGTGATGGGGGCAAGTTCTGAACTAGTGCAGTGATGGGGGCAAGTTCTGAACTAGTGTAGTGATGGGGGCAAGTTCTGAACTAGTGCAGTGATGGGGGCAAGTTCTGAACTAGTGTAGTGATGGGGGCAAGTTCTGAACTAGTGTAGTGATGGGGCAAGTTCTGAACTAGTGCAGTGATGGGGGCAAGTTCTGAACTAGTGCAGTGATGGGGGCAAGTTCTGAACTAGTGCAGTGATGGGGCAAGTTCTGAACTAGTGCAGTGATGGGGGCAAGTTCTGAACTAGTGTAGTGATGGGGGCAAGTTCTGAACTAGTGCAGTGATGGGGCAAGTTCTGAACTAGTGTAGTGATGGGGGCAAGTTCTGAACTAGTGCAGTGATGGGGGCAAGTTCTGAACTAGTGTAGTGATGGGGGCAAGTTCTGAACTAGTGTAGTGATGGGGGCAAGTTCTGAACTAGTGCAGTGATGGGGGCAAGTTCTGAACTAGTGTAGTGATGGGGGCAAGTTCTGAACTAGTGCAGTGATGGGGGCAAGTTCTGAACTAGTGCAGTGATGGGGCAAGTTCTGAACTAGTGCAGTGATGGGGGCAAGTTCTGAACTAGTGTAGTGATGGGGGCAAGTTCTGAACTAGTGTAGTGATGGGGGCAAGTTCTGAACTAGTGCAGTGATGGGGGCAAGTTCTGAACTAGTGTAGTGATGGGGCAAGTTCTGAACTAGTGCAGTGATGGGGCAAGTTCTGAACTAGTGTAGTGATGGGGGCAAGTTCTGAACTAGTGCAGTGATGGGGGCAAGTTCTGAACTAGTGCAGTGATGGGGGCAAGTTCTGAACTAGTGTAGTGATGGGGGCAAGTTCTGAACTAGTGCAGTGATGGGGGCAAGTTCTGAACTAGTGCAGTGATGGGGGCAAGTTCTGAACTAGTGTAGTGATGGGGGCAAGTTCTGAACTAGTGCAGTGATGGGGGCAAGTTCTGAACTAGTGCAGTGATGGGGCAAGTTCTGAACTAGTGTAGTGATGGGGGCAAGTTCTGAACTAGTGCAGTGATGGGGCAAGTTCTGAACTAGTGTAGTGATGGGGGCAAGTTCTGAACTAGTGTAGTGATGGGGGCAAGTTCTGAACTAGTGCAGTGATGGGGGCAAGTTCTGAACTAGTGTAGTGATGGGGGCAAGTTCTGAACTAGTGCAGTGATGGGGGCAAGTTCTGAACTAGTGCAGTGATGGGGGCAAGTTCTGAACTAGTGCAGTGATGGGGGCAAGTTCTGAACTAGTGCAGTGATGGGGGCAAGTTCTGAACTAGTGCAGTGATGGGGGCAAGTTCTGAACTAGTGCAGTGATGGGGGCAAGTTCTGAACTAGTGTAGTGATGGGGGCAAGTTCTGAACTAGTGCAGTGATGGGGGCAAGTTCTGAACTAGTGCAGTGATGGGGGCAAGTTCTGAACTAGTGTAGTGATGGGGGCAAGTTCTGAACTAGTGTAGTGATGGGGGCAAGTTCTGAACTAGTGCAGTGATGGGGGCAAGTTCTGAACTAGTGTAGTGATGGGGGCAAGTTCTGAACTAGTGCAGTGATGGGGCAAGTTCTGAACTAGTGTAGTGATGGGGCAAGTTCTGAACTAGTGTAGTGATGGGGGCAAGTTCTGAACTAGTGTAGTGATGGGGGCAAGTTCTGAACTAGTGCAGTGATGGGGGCAAGTTCTGAACTAGTGCAGTGATGGGGGCAAGTTCTGAACTAGTGTAGTGATGGGGGCAAGTTCTGAACTAGTGCAGTGATGGGGGCAAGTTCTGAACTAGTGTAGTGATGGGGGCAAGTTCTGAACTAGTGCAGTGATGGGGGCAAGTTCTGAACTAGTGTAGTGATGGGGGCAAGTTCTGAACTAGTGCAGTGATGGGGCAAGTTCTGAACTAGTGTAGTGATGGGGGCAAGTTCTGAACTAGTGTAGAGATGGGGGCAAGTTCTGAACTAGTGTAGTGATGGGGGCAAGTTCTGAACTAGTGTAGTGATGGGGGCAAGTTCTGAACTAGTGCAGTGATGGGGGCAAGTTCTGAACTAGTGCAGTGATGGGGCAAGTTCTGAACTAGTGCAGTGATGGGGGCAAGTTCTGAACTAGTGCAGTGATGGGGGCAAGTTCTGAACTAGTGCAGTGATGGGGGCAAGTTCTGAACTAGTGCAGTGATGGGGGCAAGTTCTGAACTAGTGTAGTGATGGGGGCAAGTTCTGAACTAGTGCAGTGATGGGGGCAAGTTCTGAACTAGTGCAGTGATGGGGGCAAGTTCTGAACTAGTGTAGTGATGGGGCAAGTTCTGAACTAGTGTAGTGATGGGGGCAAGTTCTGAACTAGTGCAGTGATGGGGGCAAGTTCTGAACTAGTGTAGAGATGGGGGCAAGTTCTGAACTAGTGCAGTGATGGGGGCAAGTTCTGAACTAGTGTAGTGATGGGGGCAAGTTCTGAACTAGTGTAGTGATGGGGGCAAGTTCTGAACTAGTGTAGTGATGGGGGCAAGTTCTGAACTAGTGTAGTGATGGGGCAAGTTCTGAACTAGTGCAGTGATGGGGCAAGTTCTGAACTAGTGTAGTGATGGGGGCAAGTTCTGAACTAGTGCAGTGATGGGGGCAAGTTCTGAACTAGTGTAGTGATGGGGGCAAGTTCTGAACTAGTGCAGTGATGGGGGCAAGTTCTGAACTAGTGCAGTGATGGGGCAAGTTCTGAACTAGTGCAGTGATGGGGGCAAGTTCTGAACTAGTGCAGTGATGGGGGCAAGTTCTGAACTAGTGCAGTGATGGGGGCAAGTTCTGAACTAGTGTAGTGATGGGGCAAGTTCTGAACTAGTGCAGTGATGGGGGCAAGTTCTGAACTAGTGCAGTGATGGGGGCAAGTTCTGAACTAGTGCAGTGATGGGGCAAGTTCTGAACTAGTGCAGTGATGGGGGCAAGTTCTGAACTAGTGCAGTGATGGGGGCAAGTTCTGAACTAGTGTAGTGATGGGGCAAGTTCTGAACTAGTGTAGTGATGGGGGCAAGTTCTGAACTAGTGTAGAGATGGGGGCAAGTTCTGAACTAGTGCAGTGATGGGGGCAAGTTCTGAACTAGTGTAGTGATGGGGCAAGTTCTGAACTAGTGCAGTGATGGGGCAAGTTCTGAACTAGTGTAGTGATGGGGGCAAGTTCTGAACTAGTGCAGTGATGGGGGCAAGTTCTGAACTAGTGTAGTGATGGGGGCAAGTTCTGAACTAGTGCAGTGATGGGGGCAAGTTCTGAACTAGTGCAGTGATGGGGCAAGTTAAGAACTAGGGTATTTCAGGGGGCAAGTTCTGAACTAGTGCAGTGATGGGGGCAAGTTCTGAACTAGTGCAGTGATGGGGGCAAGTTCTGAACTAGTGCAGTGATGGGGGCAAGTTCTGAACTAGTGTAGTGATGGGGCAAGTTCTGAACTAGTGTAGTGATGGGGGCAAGTTCTGAACTAGTGTAGAGATGGGGGCAAGTTCTGAACTAGTGCAGTGATGGGGGCAAGTTCTGAACTAGTGTAGTGATGGGGGCAAGTTCTGAACTAGTGCAGTGATGGGGGCAAGTTCTGAACTAGTGTAGTGATGGGGGCAAGTTCTGAACTAGTGTAGTGATGGAGGCAAGTTCTGAACTAGTGTAGTGATGGGGGCAAGTTCTGAACTAGTGTAGTGATGGGGGCAAGTTCTGAACTAGTGTAGAGATGGGGGCAAGTTCTGAACTAGTGTAGTGATGGGGGCAAGTTCTGAACTAGTGTAGAGATGGGGGCAAGTTCTGAACTAGTGTAGTGATGGGGGCAAGTTCTGAACTAGTGCAGTGATGGGGGCAAGTTCTGAACTAGTGCAGTGATGGGGCAAGTTCTGAACTAGTGTAGTGATGGGGGCAAGTTCTGAACTAGTGCAGTGATGGGGCAAGTTCTGAACTAGTGCAGTGATGGGGGCAAGTTCTGAACTAGTGCAGTGATGGGGGCAAGTTCTGAACTAGTGTAGTGATGGGGGCAAGTTCTGAACTAGTGCAGTGATGGGGCAAGTTCTGAACTAGTGTAGTGATGGGGGCAAGTTCTGAACTAGTGCAGTGATGGGGGCAAGTTCTGAACTAGTGCAGTGATGGGGCAAGTTCTGAACTAGTGTAGAGATGGGGCAAGTTCTGAACTAGTGCAGTGATGGGGCAAGTTCTGAACTAGTGTAGTGATGGGGGCAAGTTCTGAACTAGTGTAGTGATGGGGGCAAGTTCTGAACTAGTGTAGTGATGGGGGCAAGTTCTGAACTAGTGCAGTGATGGGGGCAAGTTCTGAACTAGTGTAGTGATGGGGGCAAGTTCTGAACTAGTGTAGTGATGGGGGCAAGTTCTGAACTAGTGTAGTGATGGGGCAAGTTCTGAACTAGTGTAGTGATGGGGGCAAGTTCTGAACTAGTGTAGTGATGGGGGCAAGTTCTGAACTAGTGTAGTGATGGGGGCAAGTTCTGAACTAGTGTAGTGATGGGGGCAAGTTCTGAACTAGTGTAGTGATGGGGCAAGTTCTGAACTAGTGTAGTGATGGGGGCAAGTTCTGAACTAGTGTAGTGATGGGGGCAAGTTCTGAACTTTCACGTAAAACTCCAATTTGCTTCAGACTGAAGAAGCTTAACTCCACTTTAACCCATCTGACAACAGCCACGAGTCTAACAAACCAAACGCTCTGGTTCACTCATTAGTGTCTGGAAACGTTAGAAAACATCTTTATCAGCACCTCACACTTCCCTCTGCTGATTTCCCACTGCACAAAAGCCCAAAAGACTCGATCACCGATGTTGTTTCTGATCCTGTTTATTTATGAGTGAATTAGATTTTATGAAAAATGCTTAAAAAAACACATTCCCAAACCATTTTCTTTCAACAACTTTCAGTTTCTCTTCTTCTCCGTCAGTCGTCGATCTACACTTGTTGCTTCTGGTGGCAGGCTGAAAACGCTCTGTTCCACCTTGTGATGTCATCGTGTGCTGATACAAGTACACAAATACACACAAACACACATGTGCACACTTAGAAACACACACCTCACTGCTGCCTCTCCTCCTCTGCTCTAATGCAGTTTATCCTGAGACTCCATGTCCCATAATCCTCTGCTCTAATGTAGTTTATCCTGAGACTCCATGTCCCATAATCCTCTGCTCTAATGTAGTTTATCCTGAGACTCCATGTCCCATAATCCTCTGCTGCTCTGATGTCGTTTCCTGGAGTCGTGTTTGTTTCATTCTCATGTTTCACTCAAACCTGCACATTTAGCACGAGTTCTTCTCTCAGACTGAAAACACTCTGCTCCACCTGGTGATGTCATCGTGTGGTGATACAGGAAGTGCTCCACTGTGTTTTTAAACTCCACACACCTTCACTAGAATCACCTGGATCATTTCAGTCTCAACTGAACTAAAGGGAAAAGGAGCTGTTCACTTGATGACATCACAGGGTGGAGCAGAGCGTTTGGAGCTTTGCAGATGAAACAGACGAATAATAAACACGAACGAATGAAACTCTGTCCTCGTTTGTCTCTGAACATTTCCTCAGATCCAAACCTCAAAGTGAAACTAAAAACTGGATCGATGAACGGAGGAACCTGAGCCACGTCCTCTGGGAGCGACGCTAACACGAGGCACTGCTCTGTCTGAGGCTCTGTTACACTTTAATCTGAGGTTTAGTTTGTAAAGACCTGACCTGAGACACACTGGTTTAGTCCTGGTTTAGTCCTGGTTTAGTCCTGGTTTAGTCCTGGTTCAGTCCTGGTTTAGTCCTGGTTTAGTCCTGGTTTAGTCCTGGTTCAGTCCTGGTTTAGTCCTGGTTTAGTCCTGGTTTAGTCCTGGTTTAGTCCTGGTTCAGTCCTGGTTTAGTCCTGGTTTAGTCCTGGTTCAGTCCTGGTTTAGTCCTGGTTTAGTCCTGGTTCAGTCCTGGTTTGGTCCTGGTTCAGTCCTGGTTCAGTCCTGGTTCAGTCCTGGTTTAGTCCTGGTTCTGTCCTGGTTTAGTCCTGGTTCAGTCCTGGTTTGGTCCTGGTTCAGTCCTGGTTCAGTCCTGGTTTAGTCCTGGTTTAGTCCTGGTTCAGTCCTGGTTTAGTCCTGGTTTAGTCCTGGTTCAGTCCTGGTTTGGTCCTGGTTCAGTCCTGGTTCAGTCCTGGTTCAGTCCTGGTTTAGTCCTGGTTCTGTCCTGGTTTAGTCCTGGTTCAGTCCTGGTTTAGTCCTGTTTCAGTCCTGTTATAGTCCTGGTTTAGTCCTGGTTTAGTCCTGGTTCAGTCCTGGTTTAGTCCAGGTTTAGTCCTGGTTTAGTCCTGGTTTAACACTGGTTTAGTCCTGGTTCAGTCCTGGTTCAGTCCTGGTTTAGTCCTGGTTCAGTCCTGGTTCAGTCCTGGTTTAGTCCTGGTTTAGTCCTGGTTTAGTCCTGGTTCAGTCCTGGTTCAGTCCTGGTTTAGTCCTGGTTTAGTCCTGGTTCAGTCCTGGTTCAGTCCTGGTTTAGTCCTGGTTCAGTCCTGGTTCAGTCCTGGTTTAGTCCTGGTTTAGTCCTGGTTCAGTCCTGGTTCAGTCCTGGTTTAGTCCTGGTTTAGTCCTGGTTCAGTCCTGGTTCAGTCCTGGTTTAGTCCTGGTTTAGTCCTGGTTCGGTCCTGGTTTGGTCCTGGTTCAGTCCTGGTTCAGTCCTGGTTTGGTCCTGGTTCAGTCCTGGTTCAGTCCTGGTCTAGTCCTGGTTTAGTCCTGGTTCAGTCCTGGTTTAGTCCTGGTTTAGTCCTGGTTCAGTCCTGGTCTAGTCCTGGTTTAGTCCTGGTTTAGTCCTGGTTTAGTCCTGGTTTAGTCCTGGTTTAGTCCTGGTTCAGTCCTGGTTTAGTCCTGGTTCAGTCCTGGTCTAGTCCTGGTTTAGTCCTGGTTTAGTCCTGGTTCAGTCCTGGTTTAGTCCTGGTTTAGTCCTGGTTTAGTCCTGGTTCAGAAGAGCCTTTGTTTCTTCAGTGCAGTAATTAGAGATGAAGGGCGTGTGAGAGACGAGTGGAGAGAGATACTGTGAAGAACAGTAAAGGGTGAAAAGAAGGAATGGAGAGAAAGAGATGAGAGAAACAAGTGAAGGAGAGAGAGAAGACGAGTGTGTGTGTATAGTGTGTGTGTGTATAGTGTGTGTGTGTATAGTGTGTGTGTGTGTGTGTATAGTGTGTGTGTGTATAGTGTGTGTGTGTATAGTGTGTGTGTGTGTGTGTGTATAGTGTGTGTGTGTATAGTGTGTGTGTGTATAGTGTGTGTGTAGTGTGTGTGTATATAGTGTGTGTGTGTGTGTGTGTATAGTGTGTGTGTGTATAGTGTGTGTGTGTGTATATAGTGTGTGTGTGTATAGTGTGTGTGTGTATAGTGTGTGTGTGTGTATAGTGTGTGTGTGTGTAGTGTGTGTGTAGTGTGTGTGTATAGTGTGTGTGTGTGTATAGTGTGTATAGTGTGTGTGTGTATAGTGTGTGTGTGTATAGTGTGTGTGTGTGTATAGTGTGTGTGTGTGTAGTGTGTGTGTAGTGTGTGTGTATAGTGTGTGTGTGTGTATAGTGTGTATAGTGTGTGTATAGTGTGTGTGTAGTGTGTGTGTATAGTGTGTGTGTATAGTGTGTGTGTATAGTGTGTGTGTGTATAGTGTGTGTGTATAGTGTGTGTATAGTGTGTGTGTATAGTGTGTGTGTATAGTGTGTGTGTAGTGTGTGTGTATAGTGTGTGTGTATAGTGTGTGTGTATAGTGTGTGTATAGTGTGTGTGTATAGTGTGTGTATAGTGTGTGTGTGTATAGTGTGTGTGTATAGTGTGTGTATAGTGTGTGTGTGTGTATAGTGTGTGTGTGTATAGTGTGTGTGTATGGTGTGTGTGTATAGTGTGTGTATAGTGTGTGTGTGTGTATAGTGTGTGTGTGTATAGTGTGTGTGTATGGTGTGTGTGTATAGCGTGTATAACTGGTGCCGTAGGTGCAGGGGGCGGGGTTACAGTGCGAGGGGCGGGGCTATAGTGTGAGGGGTGGGGTTATAGTGCGAGGGGCGGGGCTATAGTGCGAGGGGCGGGGCTATAGTGCGAGGGGCGGAGCTATAGTGCGAGGGGCGGGGCTATAGTGCGAGGGGCGGGGCTATAGTGCGAGGGGCGGGGCTATAGTGCGAGGGGCGGGGCTATAGTGACGCACGTCCATAAGAGTCCTGCTAACGCCCCGTGTTTTCCCGTCGTGACTTCAGTGCATTTCTTCCATAAACACGTCGGCTCCGGCTGCACAGATACACTTTCCCCAGACGCTTCCCTCTCCCCACACACTTCCCTCTCCCCAGACGCTTCCCTCTCCCCAGACACTTCCCTCTCCCCAGACGCTTCCCTCTCCCCAGACGCTTCCCTCTCCCCAGACGCTTCCTCCAACTCCTCCTGGACCCTGAGGTTCCCTCCAGCAGGTCCTGGGTCTAACCCGGGGCCTCCTCCCACTGGGACATGAACCTCCTGAGGAACAGATACTCCTCCCCTCCTCCCCTCGGAGTAGAGCAGCAGCTCTACTCCGAGCTCCAGAACCCTACAGAACCCTCTAGAACTCTCTAGAACCATCCAGAACCCTCCAAACTACAAGAACCAAAAAAATGAAAAGGACATAAAAAACAAAAAACTTCTCCTGTCTGTGCTCCTGCCTGAGAGACACGTGATGGAGGGATGAGGATGGAGGGATGAGGATGAGGATGGAGGGATGAGGATGGAGGGATGAGGATGAGGGATGAGGATGGAGGGATGAGGATGAGGATGGAGGGATGAGGATGGAGGGATGAGGATGGAGGGATGCGGATGGAGAATGAGGGATGAGGATGAAGGATGAGGGATGGAGGATGAGGGATGAGGATGGAGAATGGAGGGATGAGGATGGAGGGATGAGAATGAGGATGAGGGATGAGGAGGGAGGATGGAGAATGGAGGGATGAGGATGGAGAATGGAGGGATGAGGATGGAGAATGGAGGGATGAGGATGGAGGGATGAGGATGAGGATGGAGGGATGAGGATGGAGGGATGAGGATGAGGATGGAGGGATGAGGAGGGAGGATGGAGGGATGAGGATGGAGGGATGAGGATGGAGGGATGAGGATGAGGATGGAGGGATGAGGATGGAGGGATGAGGATGGAGGGATGAGGATGGAGGGATGAGGAGGGAGGATGTAGCAGAAAGTGTCCGGTTGCCGCGGTGACGGGAGCGGATGTGTTTGTCTGATTAATGAGAATGGAGCACTTCCTGCTCCACCTGTGCAGGAGGGAGAGAGGAAGGAGAGAGGAGGAAAGAGGAGAGGAGGAAAGAGGAGAGGAGGAAAGAGGAGAGGAGGAAAGAGGAGGAGGAAAGAGGAGAGGAGGAAAGAGGAGAGGAGGAAAGAGGAGGAGGAAAGAGGAGGAGGGACTGTGATGGAGGAGTTCATTTTTCTGCCTTGTCTTTTTATAGAATTTAATGAACTCATTTCTCAAAGACCAGAGACCAGAACTAAACCAGGACTAAACCAGGACTAAACCAGAACTAAACCAGAACTAAACCAGGACTAAACCAGGACTAAACCAGGACTAAACCAGAACTAAACCAGGACTAAACCAGGACTAAACCAGGACTAAACCAGGACTAGAGCAGGACTAAACCAGGACTAAACCAGGACTAAACCAGGACTAGAGCAGGACTAAACCAGGACTAAACCAGGACTAAACCAGGACTAAACCAGGACTAAACCAGGACTAAACCAGGACTAGAGCAGGACTAAACCAGGACTAAACCAGGACTAAACCAGGACTAGAGCAGGACTAAACCAGGACTAGAGCAGGACTAAACCAGGACTAAACCAGGACTAGAGCAGGACTAAACCAGGACTAGAGCAGGACTAAACCAGGACTAGAGCAGGACTAAACCAGGACTAAACCAGGACTAGAGCAGGACTAAACCAGGACTAGAGCAGGACTAAACCAGGACTAAACCAGGACTAGAGCAGGACTAAACCAGGACTAAACCAGGACTAGAGCAGGACTAAACCAGGACTAGAGCAGGACTAAACCAGGACTAAACCAGGACTAGAGCAGGACTAAACCAGGACTAGAGCAGGACTAAACCAGGACTAGAGCAGGTCTAAACCAGGACTAGAGCAGGACTAAACCAGGACTAGAGCAGGACTAAACCAGGACTAGAGCAGGACTAAACCAGGACTAGAGCAGGACTAGAGCAGGACTAGAGCAGGACTCTGGTCTGTGCTCTGGTTCATCTAAACCAAACCTGACATGTCGATATATCGACACAGCGTCACACGATATCGATCCTGAATCACGATATTTTAAAATCGACTTTTGTTTCATTTAAATAAAATCAGTTTTGTTGCGTTGCCGCGGTGACGTCTGACGTTGATCACCTGAGAGCGTCGCCATGGCAACGCAAACAGGAAGTGCACAGGGTTTGTGTCACCTGTGTGTGTATAGTGTGTGTGTGTATAGTGTGTGTGTGTATAGTGTGTGTGTGTGTGTATAGTGTGTGTGTATAGTGTGTGTGTCTGTGTGTCTGTGTGTGTGTGTATAGTGTGTGTGTGTGTGTGTGTGTGTCACCTGTGTGTGTACAGTGTGTGTGTGTATAGTGTGTGTGTGTTAGCGTGTGTGTGTGTATAGTGTGTGTGTGTATAGTGTGTGTGTGTGTGTATAGTGTGTGTGTGTGTGTATAGTGTGTGTGTGTTAGCGTGTGTGTGTGTATAGTGTGTGTGTATAGTGTGTGTGTGTGTATAGTGTGTGTGTGTGTGTGTATAGTGTGTGTGTTAGCGTGTGTGTGTGTATAGTGTGTGTGTGTGTGTATAGTGTGTGTCTGTGTGTGTATAGTGTGTGTGTATAGTGTGTGTGTGTGTGTGTGTGTGTATAGTGTGTGTGTTTGTATAGTGTGTGTGTGTGTGTATAGTGTGTGTGTGTTAGCGTGTGTGTGTGTATAGTGTGTGTGTATAGTGTGTGTGTATAGTGTGTGTGTGTGTGTGTATAGTGTGTGTGTGTTAGCGTGTGTGTGTGTGTGTATAGTGTGTGTGTGTGTGTATAGTGTGTGTGTGTGTATAGTGTGTGTGTATAGTGTGTGTGTGTGTATAGTGTGTGTGTGTGTATAGTGTGTGTGTATAGTGTGTGTGTGTGTGTATAGTGTGTGTGTTAGCGTGTGTGTGTGTGTATAGTGTGTGTGTGTGTATAGTGTGTGTGTATAGTGTGTGTGTGTGTGTATAGTGTGTGTGTGTGTATAGTGTGTGTGTATAGTGTGTGTGTATAGTGTGTGTGTATAGTGTGTGTGTGTGTATAGTGTGTATAGTGTGTGTGTGTGTATAGTGTGTGTGTGTATAGTGTGTGTGTTAGCGTGTGTGTGTGTGTATAGTGTGTGTGTGTATAGTGTGTGTGTGTGTATAGTGTGTGTGTGTGTGTTTAGTGTGTGTGTGTGTATAGTGTGTGTGTTAGCGTGTGTGTGTGTGTATAGTGTGTGTGTGTGTATAGTGTGTGTGTGTGTATAGTGTGTGTGTGTGTATAGTGTGTATAGTGTGTGTGTGTGTATAGTGTGTGTGTTAGCGTGTGTGTGTGTGTATAGTGTGTGTGTGTGTGTGTGTGTGTGTATAGTGTGTATAGTGTGTGTGTATAGTGTGTGTGTATAGTGTGTATAGTGTGTGTGTGTGTGTGTGTGTGTAGTGTGTGTGTTTATTTTCTATTTGAAATGAAAAACATTTGTGTGCTTTTGTGTTTGAGACGCCCCGAGGACACAAGTGCCTTTCAGACGGAGAAGAGACGAAGACAGGAGACAAAGAGAGAGAAAGAAAAAAGAGAGGAAGAGAGAGAGAGAGACACAGGAAGACAGAGAGAGACCCTGAGGACACAAGAGAGTCCTTTCAAACTGAGCTGAGACGAGAGAGAAGAGAGAGGAAAGAGAGAGAGAAGAGAGAGGAAAGAGAGAGAGAAGAGAGAGGAAAGAGAGAGAGAAGAGAGAGGAAAGAGAGAGAGAAGAGAGAGGAAAGAGAGAGAGAAGAGAGAGGAAAGAGAGAGAGAAGAGAAAAAAGAGAGAAGAGAGAACGCCAAACGCTCTGTTCCACCCTGTGATGTCATCAAGTGAACAGCTCCTTTTCCCTTTAGTTCAGTCGAGACTGAAATGATCCAGGTGATTCTAGTGAAGGTGTGTGGAGTTTAAAAACACAGTGGAGCACTTCCTGTATCACCACACGATGACATCACGAGGTGGAACAGAGTGTTTTCAGTCTGAGAGAAGAACTCGTGCTAAATGTGCAGATTTGAGTGAAACATGAGAATGAAACAAACACGACTCCAGGAAACGACATCAGAGCAGCAGAGGATTATGGGACATGGAGTCTCAGGATAAACTACATTAGAGCAGAGGATTATGGGACATGGAGTCTCAGGATAAACTACATTAGAGCAGAGGATTATGGGACATGGAGTCTCAGGATAAACTACATTAGAGCAGAGGATTATGGGACATGGAGTCTCAGGATAAACTACATTAGAGCAGAGGATTATGGGACATGGAGTCTCAGGATAAACTACATTAGAGCAGAGGATTATGGGACATGGAGTCTCAGGATAAACTACATTAGAGCAGAGTATATGTGTATATGTATATGTGTGTGTATATAGTGTGTGTGTGTATATATAGTGTGTGTGTGTGTGTATATAGTGTGTGTGTGTGTGTGTGTATATAGTGTGTGTGTGTATATATAGTGTGTGTGTGTGTATATAGTGTGTGTGTGTGTGTGTGAGTGTGTGTGTGTGTGTGTGTGTGTATATAGTGTGTGTGTGTATATAGTGTGTGTGTGTGTGTGTGAGTGTGTGTGTGTGTGTGTGTGTATATAGTGTGTGTGTGTATATAGTGTGTGTGTGTGGGTGTGTATAGTGTGTGTGTGTGTGTATATAGTGTGTGTGTGTATATAGTGTGTGTGTGTGTGTGTGTGTGTATATAGTGTGTGTGTTTGTTGTTGTGAGTTCAGGTCTTTGTCACTTCTGCTTCTGTAAAGGTCAACAAGAAAACACACATAGACACACACACTGTACACACACACACTATACACACTCACACTATACACACCCACACACACACACTATATACACACACACACACTATCACGCACACACACACACACTGTACACACACACACTATACACACACACTATACACACACACTATACACACACACACACACTATATACACACACACAGACACACACACACACTCACGCACACACACATTCACTATACACACACATACACTATACACACACACACACTATACACACACATTCACTATACACACACATACACTATACACGCACATTCACTATACACACACATTCACTATACACACACATTCACTATACACACACATACACTATACACACACACACACTATACACACACACTCACTATACACACACACTCACTATACACACAGACACACACATTCACTATACACACACACTATACACACACACACACACTATACACACACACTCACTATACACACAGACACACACACATTCACTATACACACACACTATACACACACACACACACTATACACACACACACTATACACACACACACTATACACACACACACACACTATACACACACACACACTATACACACACACACTCACTATACACACACACACACACTCACACACACACTCACTATACACACACACACACACTCACACACACACTATACACACACACTCACTATACACACAGACACACACACATTCACTATACACACACACACTATACACACACACACACACTATACACACACACACACTATACACACACACACTATACACACACACACACTATACACACAGACACACACACATTCACTATACACACACACACTATACACACACACACACACTATACACACACACACACACACACTATACACACACACACTATACACACACACACACACTATACACACACACACACTATACACACACACACTCACTATACACACACACACACACTCACACACACACTCACTATACACACACACACACTCACACACACACTATACACACACACACACACACACACACTATACACACACACACACTCACACACACACTATACACACACACACACACACACACACTATACACACACACTATACACACACTCAATCCCTTTGAATCTCATTCATATAACTCATATGTTTTCTCTGCTCTGGGTCAAGTCTCTGCTGCAGATTTAGACTTTGTGTCTGTGATTTTTGTCTAAACTTGTCTGACTGTGTCGATGGTGCAAAGTGACTCTGATCATTCTGACGCCCGAACCCCTGAACCCTGAACCCCTGAACCCTGAACCCCTGAACCCCTGAACCCCAAACCCCTGAACCCTGAACCCCTGAACCCTGAACCCCTGAACCCTGAACCCCTGAACCCCTGAACCCCAAACCCCTGAACCCCTGAACCCCTGAACTCTGAACCCCTGAACCCTGAACCCCTGAACCCCAAACCCCTGAACCCCAAACCCCTGAACCCTGAACCCCTGAACCCTGAACCCCTGAACCCTGAACCCCTGAACCCCAAACCCCTGAACCCCTGAACCCCTGAACCCTGAACCCCTGAACCCTAAACCCCTGAACCCCTGAACCCCAAACCCCTGAACCCCTGAACCCTGAACCCCTGAACCCCAAACCCCTGAACCCTGAACCCTGAACCCCAAACCCCTGAACCCCTGAACCCCAAACCCCTGAACCCCTGAACCCTGAACCCCTGAACCCCTGAACCCCAAACCCCTGAACCCCTGAACCCCTGAACCCTGAACCCCTGAACCCTGAACCCCTGAACCCCAAACCCCTGAACCCTGAACCCCAAACCCCTGAACCCTAAACCCCTGAACCCCGACTTCACCTGTGCTCACGTGCACATCCCTCGTCTCGTCCCACATCCCTCCCCTACTATACTATACTGTACTGTACTATACTGTACTACACTATACTATGTACTACACTGTACTACACTATACTATACTGTACTGTACTGTACTGTACTATACTGTACTACACTATACTATACTGTACTGTACTGTACTACACTATACTATGTACTACACTGTACTACACTATACTATACTGTACTGTACTGTACTGTACTATACTGTACTACACTATACTATACTGTACTATACTGTACTATACTATACTGTACTATACTGTACTATACTATACTGTACTATAATGTACTATACTATACTATGTACTACACTGTACTACACTATACTATGTACTACACTGTACTACACTATACTATACTGTACTGTACTGTACTATACTATACTATGTACTACACTGTACTACACTATACTATACTGTACTGTACTGTACTATACTATACTATGTACTACACTGTACTACACTATACTATGTACTACACTGTACTACACTATACTATACTGTACTGTACTGTACTATACTATACTATGTACTACACTGTATTACACTATACTATGTACTACACTGTACTACACTATACTATACTATGTACTATACTGTACTGTACTATACTGTACTGTACTATACTGTACTATACTATACTATGTACTACACTGTACTACACTATACTATACTATGTACTATACTGTACTGTACTATACTGTACTGTACTATACTGTACTATACTATACTATGTACTACACTGTACTACACTATACTATGTACTACACTGTATTACACTATACTATGTACTACACTGTACTACACTATACTATACTATGTACTATACTGTACTGTACTATACTGTACTGTACTATACTGTACTATACTATACTATGTACTACACTGTACTACACTATACTATGTACTACACTGTATTACACTATACTATACTATGTACTATACTGTACTGTACTATACTGTACTATACTATACTGTACTATACTATACTATGTACTACACTGTACTGTACTGTACTATACTATACTATGTACTACACTGTATTACACTATACTATGTACTACACTGTACTACACTATACTTTGTACTACACTGTACTACACTATACTATACTGTACTGTACTGTACTATACTATACTATGTACTATACTGTACTGTACTATACTGTACTGTATTATACTGTACTGTACTATACTGTACTATACTATACTATGTACTATACTGTACTACACTATACTATGTACTACACTGTACTACACTATACTATACTGTACTATACTGTACTATACTGTACTGTACTATACTGTACTATACTGTACTGTACTATACTGTACTATACTATACTATGTACTATACTGTACTGTACTATACTGTACTGTACTGTACTACACTGTACTACACTATACTATACTGTACTATACTGTACTATACTGTACTGTACTATACTGTACTGTACTATACTGTACTATACTATACTATGTACTATACTGTACTGTACTATACTGTACTGTACTATACTATACTATGTACTACACTGTACTACACTATACTATACTGTACTATACTGTACTATACTGTACTATACTATACTGTACTATACTATACTATGTACTATACTGTACTGTACTATACTGTACTATACTATACTATGTACTACACTGTACTACACTATACTATGTACTACACTGTACTACACTATACTATACTGTACTATACTGTACTATACTGTACTGTACTATACTGTACTGTACTATACTGTACTATACTATACTATGTACTATACTGTACTGTACTATACTGTACTGTACTATACTGTACTGTACTATACTATACTATGTACTACACTGTACTACACTATACTATGTACTACACTGTACTACACTATACTATACTGTACTATACTGTACTATACTGTACTGTACTATACTGTACTGTACTATACTGTACTATACTATACTATGTACTATACTGTACTGTACTATACTGTACTGTACTATACTGTACTGTACTATACTATACTATGTACTACACTGTACTACACTATACTATGTACTACACTGTACTACACTATACTATACTGTACTATACTGTACTGTACTATACTGTACTATACTGTACTGTACTATACTGTACTATACTATACTATGTACTATACTGTACTGTACTACACTATACTATACTGTACTATACTGTACTATACTGTACTATGTACTATACTGTACTGTACTACACTGTACTATACTATACTATGTACTATACTGTACTGTACTACACTGTACTACACTATACTATACTGTACTATACTGTACTATACTGTACTATACTATACTATGTACTATACTGTACTGTACTATACTGTACTATACTATACTATGTACTATACTGTACTGTACTATACTGTACTATACTATACTATGTACTACACTGTACTACACTATACTATGTACTACACTGTACTACACTATACTATACTGTACTATACTGTACTATACTGTACTGTACTATACTGTACTGTACTATACTGTACTATACTATACTATGTACTATACTGTACTGTACTATGTACTACACTGTACTACACTATACTATGTACTACACTGTACTACACTATACTATACTGTACTGTACTGTACTATACTATACTATACTATACTGTACTGTACTATACTATACTATACTATGTACTACACTGTACTACACTATACTATGTACTACACTGTACTACACTATACTATACTGTACTGTACTGTACTATACTATACTATGTACTACACTGTACTACACTATACTGTACTGTACTGTACTATACTATACTATACTATACTGTACTGTACTATACTATACTATGTACTACACTGTACTACACTATACTATACTATGTACTACACTGTACTACACTATACTATGTACTACACTGTACTACACTATACTATACTGTACTATACTGTACTATACTGTACTATGTACTATACTGTACTGTACTACACTGTACTATACTATACTATGTACTATACTGTACTGTACTACACTGTACTACACTATACTATACTGTACTATACTGTACTATACTGTACTATACTATACTATGTACTATACTGTACTGTACTATACTGTACTATACTATACTATGTACTATACTGTACTGTACTATACTGTACTATACTATACTATGTACTACACTGTACTACACTATACTATGTACTACACTGTACTACACTATACTATACTGTACTATACTGTACTATACTGTACTGTACTGTACTGTACTATACTATACTATGTACTACACTGTACTACACTATACTATGTACTACACTGTACTACACTATACTATACTGTACTGTACTGTACTATACTATACTATGTACTACACTGTACTACACTATACTATACTATACTGTACTGTACTATACTATACTATGTACTACACTGTACTACACTATACTATACTGTACTGTACTGTACTGTACTATACTATACTATGTACTACACTGTACTACACTATACTATACTGTACTGTACTATACTATACTATGTACTACACTGTACTACACTATACTATACTGTACTGTACTGTACTATACTATACTATGTACTACACTGTACTACACTATACTATACTGTACTGTACTGTACTGTACTATACTATACTATACTATACTGTACTGTACTATACTATACTATGTACTACACTGTACTACACTATACTATACTGTACTGTACTGTACTATACTATACTATGTACTACACTGTACTACACTATACTATACTGTACTGTACTATACTATACTATGTACTACACTGTACTATACTGTACTGTACTGTACTGTACTATACTATACTATGTACTACACTGTACTACACTATACTATACTGTACTGTACTATACTATACTATGTACTACACTGTACTACACTATACTATACTGTACTGTACTGTACTATACTATACTATGTACTACACTGTACTACACTATACTATACTGTACTGTACTGTACTATACTATACTATACTATACTGTACTGTACTATACTATACTATGTACTACACTGTACTACACTATACTATACTGTACTGTACTGTACTATACTATACTATGTACTACACTGTACTACACTATACTATATACTGTACTGTACTGTACTATACTATACTATGTACTACACTGTACTACACTATACTATATACTATACTACACTATACTATATACTGTACTGTACTGTTAAATATATTTCAGCTCCACAGACTCATCTGGATGAAGTTCTATTTCCACAGCGGCACCAAAATGAATTCTGCTCAGTGTGTGAACCGCAAATACTCCTGTTCCCTGTTTACATGAACTCTTCTCCTCTCTCATCCCTCTCTCCTCCAGAGGACTCGGACTTCTCGGCGTTCCCTCTCCTCTCTCATCCCTCTCTTCTCGTCTCTCCTCCAGAGGACTCGGACTTCTCGGCGTTCCCTCTCCTCTCTCATCCCTCTCTTCTCGTCTCTCCTCCAGAGGACTCGGACTTCTCGGCGTTCTCTCTCCTCTCTCATCCCTCTCTCATCCCTCTCTCCTCCAGAAGACTCGGACTTCTCGGCGTTCCCTCTCCTCTCTCATCCCTCTCTCCTCGTCTCTCCTCCAGAGGACTGGGACTTCTCGGCGTTCCCTCTCCTCTCTCATCCCTCTCTTCTCGTCTCTCCTCCAGAGGACTCGGACTTCTCGGCGTTCCCTCTCCTCTCTCATCCCTCTCTTCTCGTCTCTCCTCCAGAGGACTGGGACTTCTCGGCGTTCCCTCTCCTCTCTCATCCCTCTCTCCTCCAGAGGACTCGGACTTCTCGGCGTTCCCTCTCCTCTCTCATCCCTCTCTCCTCCAGAGGACTCGGACTTCTCGGCGTTCCCTCTCCTCTCTCATCCCTCTCTCCTCGTCTCTCCTCCAGAGGACTCGGACTTCTCGGCGTTCCCTCTCCTCTCTCATCCCTCTCTCCTCGTCTCTCCTCCAGAGGACTCTGACTTCTCGGCGTTCCCTCTCCTCTCTCATCCCTCTCTTCTCGTCTCTCCTCCAGAGGACTCGGACTTCTCGGCGTTCCCTCTCCTCTCTCATCCCTCTCTCCTCGTCTCTCCTCCAGAGGACTCGGACTTCTCGGCGTTCCCTCTCCTCTCTCATCCCTCTCTTCTCGTCTCTCCTCCAGAGGACTCGGACTTCTCGGCGTTCGGCTCGGACCCTCTGACCCGCAGGAAGAGCCCTGGTTTCTCGGCGGTCCTGCTGCGCCCGGAGGCTCGTCGGAAGCCTCCTGTGATGATCAGCCTCCCGCGGGACTTCCGGCCCGTGTCGTCCATCATCGACGTGGACGTCCTGCCCGAGAGTCTGCGGCGCGTCCGGCTCTTCAAACACGGCCTCCACAAACCTCTGGGCTTCTACATCCGGGACGGCTCCAGCGTCCGGGTCACTCCCCAGGGCCTGCAGAAGGTCCCCGGGATCTTCATCTCCAGGATGGTCCCCGGGGGCCTGGCCGAGAGCACGGGGCTGCTGGCCGTGAACGACGAGGTGCTGGAGGTGAACGGCATCGAGGTGACGGGAAAGAGCCTGGACCAGGTACGGCCCCGGGCACCGAGCTGTAACCGCGCTATACTGTAACCTGAAGCACTGCAGTGTCTGTAACCAGAGGCACCGAGCTGCAACCAGAGGCACTGCAGTGTCTGTAACCATAGGCACTGCAGTGTCTGTAACCATAGGCACTGCAGTGTAACCAGAGGCACTGCAGTGTCTGTAACCAGAGACACTGCAGTGTAACCAGAGGCACTGCAGTGTCTGTAACCTGAGGCACTGCAGTGTCTGTAACCAGAGGCACTGCACTGTCTGTAACCAGAGGCACTGCACTGTCTGTAACCAGAGGCACTGCACTGTCTGTAACCAGAGGCACTGCAGTGTCTGTAACCAGAGGCACTGCAGTGTCTGTAACCAGAGGCACTGCAGTGTCTGTAACCAGAGGCACTGCAGTGTCTGTAACCAGAGGCACTGCAGTGTCTGTAACCAGAGGCACTGCAGTGTCTGTAACCAGAGGCACTGCAGTGTCTGTAACCAGAGGCACTGCAGTGTCTGTAACCAGAGGCACTGCAGTGTCTGTAACCAGAGGCACTGCAGTGTCTGTAACCAGAGGCACTGCAGTGTCTGTAACCAGAGGCACTGCAGTGTCTGTAACCAGAGGCACTGCAGTGTCTGTAACCAGAGGCACTGCAGTGTCTGTAACCAGAGGCACTGCAGTGTCTGTAAGAGCCTCGATCATGTCTGGGTCTGTTGATACGGGACGTGTGTGTTCGTGCTTAAACATGTGTGTGTGTGTGTGTGTGTTCATGCTTAAACGTGTGTGTGTGTGTTCGTGCTTAAACACGTGTGTGTGTGTGTGTGTGTGCGTGCTTAAACGTGTGTGTGTGTGTGTGTGTGTGTGTTCGTGCTTAAACATGTGTGTGTGTGTGTGTGTGTGTGTTCATGCTTAAACGTGTGTGTGTGTGTGTGTTCATGCTTAAACGTGTGTGTGTGTGTGTGTTCATGCTTAAACGTGTGTGTGTGTGTGTTCATGCTTAAACATGTGTGTGTGTGTGTGTGTGTGTGTTCGTGCTTAAACGTGTGTGTGTGTGTGTGTGTGTTCGTGCTTAAACATGTGTGTGTGTGTTCAGGTGACGGACATGATGATCGCCAACAGTCATAATCTGATCATCACGGTGAAACCGGCCAATCAGAGGAACAACGTGGTGCGGCACCGCGAGGCCGGGGCAGCGTCCGGCAGCTCGGGCCGTTCCTCTGACAGCGGCGCCAGTTTCTACGGTTACGGCGGATACGGCGCCAGCGCCGTCAACTCTGGCCCCGCCCACATCATCCAGAACTTCCCCGCGGGCGAAATGGAGAGCGACGAGGAGGAGGACCTGGTGCTCGAGCCCGGAGAAGAACCGAGCATCCCCCGATACGAACCGCACCTGCTCCTGCGCCGAGACCCCGCCCTCTCCGACCCCGCCCTCTCCGACCCCGCCCTCTCCGACCCCACCCTCTCCGACCCCGCTGGCCCCGCCTTCTCCAACGGGACCCTCACCGCCAGCGCCAGCCTGGGCAGTTTAACCACGGCGAGCGGCTCCTCCCCCCGCAGAGCCCGAGAGCGGCGCAGCCTGGAGGAGGACGGGACGGTGATCACGCTCTGAGAAACATCCACCAGGCCGACACCTGCCCCCGACACCTGCCGCCGACACCTGCCGCCGACACCTGCCGCCGACACCTGCCGCCGAACACCTGCCGCTGACACCTGCCGCCGACACCTGTCACCATCATCTGTGAGGAACATTTGTGAGGAACATCTGTGGCCCTGAGTCGGAGGTTTGTGCTCAGACTGAAGCGTCCTGAGGGAGACGTCTCCATGAAGTCGCCTCAAACTCAAACCTACAAAAACTACGTCAGTCGTTTGTGCTGCAACAAGTTTCGTTTGTGCTGCAACAAGTTTCGTTTGTGCTGCAACAAGTTTCGTTTGTGCGATTCTGGTTCTTCAGATATTTGCAGATTTATGTTCGGCCAATGAGTTTATTTCTAAAATTCTTCATTATTATTTCTGCGGTAATTACAGGACGTCATTTCTGCTCAGCTGACGGAGACAAACTCCACAAAACTAGAGAAGAGAAACGACCTGAGGCTGTGAAACGACCTGAGGCTGTGAAACGACCTGAGGCTGTGAAACGACCTGAGGCTGTGAAACGACCTGAGGCTGTACAAACGTTTTCTCTCATTTTCTTCCTGTTTTGAGGCTGTTTCACATTCTGAGGTTCTGGACGACGTCATCGACCAAAATAAAACTGTGAATATCTGAAGAACCAGAATCGCACAAATGAAACTTTTTGCAGCACAAATGAAGCACAAACGACAATGTCACATCAAACCCGCCGCATTCCAACAGGAAGTGAGCGTTGGCGTTGGCGTTGGCGTTGGCGTTGGCGTTGGCGTTGGCGCGGATTCTCTGTGTCCACGTCTGCGGTTTTATATTTTTCTTTTATACTTCCCACAGCAGCAGGTTTGCCTCATTTAAACTAAAAACGATCCTGAACTGGACTAAAATAATTCTTATATTTATTACGACGATACAGTGGAGATCGGCCGATACGTCACGCCGATACTTGCACTGTTTGGCGAGTCTGCGGTTGTCCTTAAGTCTCCAGGTCGATATTTCGTTTGCACCTCCTGAATGAGTTTTATTTGAACATTTAAACACAAACTAAAAGCTTCATGAAGGTTTGGGGTGAAGTAGAAACGTCGTGGTCGGTTTGTGGTTTGTTTAAATGACAGAATTTAGGGGAAAATAATTGAAATCGGTGCAGAAATATCGTCAGTTTATCGACGATCGCCTCCTCTGGATTCTAAACACTCGTATCGACAAAAAAAAACCATATCAGCCGATCTCTCCGATGAAACTGCTCCAAACTGCTCAGGGTCAGGTGCAGGCGACAGGGGCGACAGGGGCGACAGGGCGACAGGGGCGACAGGGGCGACAGGGGCGACAGGGGCGACGGGGGCGACAGGGGCGACAGGGGCGACGGGAGCGACAGGGGCGACGGGGGCGACGGGGGCGACAGGGGCGACGGGAGCGACGGGGCGACAGGGGCGACAGGGGCGACAGGGGCGACGGGAGCGACAGGGGCGACAGGGGCGACAGGGCGACGGGGGCGACGGGGGCGACAGGTGAGACAGGGGCATTTTCATCAGGGTTTATTCACGCTCGTGTTTTATTTTGTATTTTAAACACTGGAGAAACCTGAAGTTTGGACGATTCTAAATGATAAAAATGAAAGTTTAACTGCACTTTTCACACAAACACTGTCCGACGTTTCACTGCCGCGCGAATCCGAGCGTTTTTCCTCCGTTCGTTTTTCAAAATAAAACCCAAAAATAAGAAAACTAAAATAGTTTTTCAGATTTCGATTTTGTGTTTAAATTAATAATGGAAAAGAAACCCCAAATCCTCACTGAAAAAACAAATCATTTTCCACTTTTCATTTTGGTTTTGGAGACAAATAATGAAGAAAAGAGCTGTTTTTTTTCATTTTCTTATTTTAGATTTTATTTTGAAAAACGACTGAACGCCGTTTTCCTCTGAACCGTGAATCCTGTTTTTGGTTCTTTACTGTAAAACGTCTCTATTTTGTAACGTTGATTTTTGGACCACTTCGTTTTGAGTTTGGGACGTTTGCGTCTCCGTGGAAACGGCGTTTGCTCTTTTATTTCATGTTTTATACATTTCGATTTCAGTTTTGTTTAAGTTCTGTTGGACCAATTTAATAATAATGAAGAAATATGTGAGTGGAATAAGAATGTGCGAAAAAAGACCTGGTTTAGTCCTGCTGTAGTCCTGGGTTAGTCCTGGTTTAGTCCTGGGTTAGTCCTGGTTTAGTCCTGGGTTAGTCCTGGTTTAGTCCTGGTTTAGTCCTGGTTTAGTCCTGGTTTAGTCCTGTTGTAGTCCTGGTTTAGTCCTGGTTTAGTCCTGGTTTAGTCCTGGTTTAGTCCTGGGTTAGTCCTGGTTTAGTCCTGTTGTAGTCCTGTTGTAGTCCTGGGTTACTCCTGGTTTAGTCCTGGTTTAGTCCTGGTTTAGTCCTGGATTAGACCTGGTTTAGTCCTGGGTTAGTCCTGGTTTAGTCCTGGTTTAGTCCTGTTGTAGTCCTGGGTTAGTCCTGGTTTAGTCCTGGTTTAGTCCTATTGTAGTCCTGGGTTAGTCCTGGTTTAGTCCTGGGTTAGTCCTGGTTTAGTCCTGGTTTAGTCCTGTTGTAGTCCTGGTTTAGTCCTGGTTTAGTCCTGGTTTAGTCCTGGTTTAGTCCTGGGTTAGTCCTGGTTTAGTCCTGTTGTAGTCCTGTTGTAGTCCTGGGTTACTCCTGGTTTAGTCCTGGTTTAGTCCTGGTTTAGTCCTGGTTTAGTCCTGGATTAGACCTGGTTTAGTCCTGGGTTAGTCCTGGATTAGACCTGGTTTAGTCCTGGTTCAGTCCTGGTTTAGTCCTGGTTTAGTCCTGGGTTAGTCCTGGGTTAGTCCTGGTTTAGTCCTGGGTTAGTCCTGGTTTAGTCCTGGTTTAGTCCTGGTTTAGTCCTGGGTTAGTCCTGGTTCAGTCCTGGTTTAGTCCTGGTTTAGTCCTTGGTCTTGTTTGCTCAGTGTGTTGGGGTCAGATTAATAATTAGCCTGAGATTTGCATAAACGAGACGAGTTTTAGTCACAACGAAAACAAAATCCTCGTGTGTCCAGGTCTGGTCCGGGTCTGGTCCGGGTCTGGTCCGGGTCTGGTCCGGGTCTGGTCCAGATCTGGTCCGGGTCTGGTCCGGGTCTGGTCCGGGTCTGGTCCGGGTCAGATCTTATTTCCGCTCATGTAAAATCAATTATTGATTTTGAAAAGCACTTCCCCTCACATCACATCCTCCTGAGACTGAACCAGGACTGAACCAGGACTGAACCAGGGCTAAACCAGGACTAAACCAGGACTAAACCAGGACTAAACCAGGACTAACCAAGGACTGAACCAGGACTGAACCTGGACTAAACCAGGACTAAACCAGGACTAACCAAGGACTGAACCAGGACTGAACCAGGACTGAACCAGGACTGAACCAGGACTGAACCAGGACTGAACCTGGACTGAACCAGGACTAACCAAGGACTGAACCAGGACTAAACCAGGACTAACCAAGGACTGAACCAGGACTAAACCAGGACTGAACCAGGACTGAACCAGGACTGAACCTGGACTGAACCAGGACTGAACCAGGACTAAACCCGGTCTACAGCAGGTCTAAACCCGGTCTACAGCAGGACTAAACCCGGTCTACAGCAGGACTAAACCAGGTCTAAACCCGGTCTACAGCAGGTCTAAACCCGGTCTACAGCAGGTCTAAAGGGGGTCTGTATTCCGCTGCTCTGGTCTGAATCATTTCTTCGATGTTAATTTATTTCCTGTTTGTGTTGTGGGACACTGGGATTGTAACCGCGGCAACAGTGTAATTTATTCTGATTATTCGCCGTCTTAATGTAAACGATGTATTTATGTCTAATCTCCATTTCCATTTCACAGACGGTACTGTTCACTGTGAATTATTTGTGTTTTTAATAAGATTCTGTTCAGTTTGACTTTTTAAACACGTCCAGAAAAATCCACAAAAGCCTCGAACCTGAAGAGACGAATCTGAACGAATCTGAACGAATCTGAACGAATCTGAACGAACCCCGATTCACCGTCTGAACCGATTCTGCTCAAGTTTGGCTGATTTTTCCTTGTGAATATTTTTAACGAGATGTCAGTATTTTCTTAAGGAAGTTTTGTACGACTGTAAATCTAACACTGTAAATGAGCTGTACACTGTGATGGGGAAGAAACTCAATAAACTCAATAAACTCAATAAACTCAATAAACTCAATAAACTCAATAAACTCAATAAACTCAAGAAACTCAAACACAAACACGAGATCAGAGGAAAAAACACGAATAAAGAAGTTTGAATGAACCAAAGGTGTGGAGAAAAGTGCCTCACCGAGTGAGGAAGGAAAAAGGGAAAAAGAGGATTTGTTTTTGCCGATGTCCTTCTGTGCTGTGCTCATGTACTGATCCATGTGCCGCTT
>CM068345.1:665422-687922 GCA_034769755.1 Odontamblyopus lacepedii
TCATCCCGTTTTGGATTTCATTTTGGATTTGTCAGAAAAGCGGCGCCTCGTCCCGCAACATAGAGCGTGTATATGTGTATATTTATGTGTATATATGTGTTTATACGTGTTTATATGGTCCCGCACTGTTATTTCCTCTGAAAATGAGTTTAGCCCCAGTTTACGTAATTTATTCTTGGATTTGTTAAGGTTAGTGAGCCCAGACGTCCCTGTTTCCTGGGACAGTTCTAGTCCCTGTGTCCCCTGTCCCAAAGATTTGCACAAAACCACTGATTTGTCCCAGTTTTATTCATGAAATGTCCCTGTTGTCCCTATTTTTGACCAATCTGATCCCTGCCATCAGTAAAGAGAGGCATAAATTGCCATTTGTTTAGGTGAAATACAGAAAAACTGCTTAAAAACGACCAAAACACAAAGAAAATGTGACTGTACTGACTCACATTAGTGCAGAGTGCAGAACAGTTTTCCTTAATTATGCACTTGTTTCACTATTTTATCATTACCAACCGCCACAGACCAGGGATGTTCCGTTTTTTTTATTTTGAAAATCTGGTCACCATAAATCTGAGCCCTGTGTCCCAAAACCACTGTCCCAGGAGTCCCTATTTTTGACCAATTTGATCTAAACTAAGACTAAACCAGAACTACATCAGGTCTAAACCAGGACTGTCACAATTCTTGACTAATCTGATCCCTGCAGTAATAAAGAGCAGCATAAATTGTCATTCATTTTGCCAAAATACAGAAATCCGTGTTTGTGAACGAGCATAAAAAAACAAAAAACAAAAGCGGCATCAGAAGTTATGACTGACCTGATAATGCACAATCTGACACGCTCTTTTCACTATTTTATTTACACCAAACATCCAACCCGGGGGTCCCAGTTTAGAATTTAGAAAATCTGGTCACACTCGTTAAAATAAAATAAAATAATCCGGTTTTCACAGAGAACAGACGTCACGGCAGCAGAAGCCCAAACAGACCAGGGGAGTTTGGTTTATTTCAGCAGAAAAACTCACATTTATGAGCATTTGCCAGGAGAGTGAACACTGTGGCGGCTGCAGTGGAACGCACTTATTAAACCTGTAAAACTGATTCTAAATTTCAGCGAGTTTTGGTTATAAAGAGTTAAACGTGTCTGTGTCCCGCCCTGTGATCTCCTGAAAACACGTTTAATCCTGATTTAAATCCAAATCTCGTCTTGGATTCGTCAGACTTTTGTCCTGGTTTCGGGCCGGTCTGGTTCTGGTTTGTGGACGCTGTGAAAAAGTTTGAGGAACTCGGCGTAAACGAACCCGGGAGACGAGAAACGGCTCCAAACCGACTCCTTTTTAGAAAAAATATGTCAAAGTGTAGTTCTTTTTTGTGCGGTACAGGCATCAGTCCAGATGAGCAAACAGTATTTTTAATATGAACCAGTAAAAGTCAGAAAGGCGCAGTGTTTTTGTCAGAGTTCTGTTAAATCCATCTGAATGTGTTTCACTGCAGTTATGTCATTTACAGCACATGTCTCTGTGGGAAACGTTTGGACGCTGCTGGTTTATAAAAAGAGAAATGAAGAAGTCTGAAAGTGTTTTTTGCGTCGGCTCCGTGCACAACACGGACGTCTACTGCCTGCGACACACAAATATTTTCAGTACAGACACAGACATATTTGTTCTGGAGATTTTCTCTTGACCAGGAATAATATTTGTTCCAGTTTCTAGTCTCTTACGCTCGTATCTGCAGAACACCACACTTCACTTCTCTTCTCTCGTTTTATTTTTCTGGTTTATCCTCTTGAGACCCTGTGGCCCCACACGAGGACATTACATTTTTGCCTCTTAGCACCATGATTTTCAATTATTTTAAACTTTCACCTGTAATCAACTAAAAACCTCTACAGCAGCTCCCGAAAGTAAAAAAAAAAACTGCATGGTAAAGTTTAGATGCAAAATGTATGAATAAAACCAATGTATTTATGTACAATAATGTCTCTTCATGTATCTTAATGTCTCTTCATTTGGCATTAAAATTTGACCCATTTTATTGCCCACAGCAGACGAGAGCATCAGGAAATGTCCTCGTCTGAAGACATTGGGACTGTGTTATATTATTGATTGTACATGTTGTTAGGTAAACTTGGGAATATTTAGATGAGTTTACAGTTATAAATTGCTGGACGTTTCTGCTGCTATAGGGAAACTGCTGCCTGTCTCCACTTTTTGCACCTCTGCTTTTTTTTGTAACGATTGCAAACCAGAAAAAATTAAAACTGTGGACCACATTTTCAGGCCTTTTTGTGTGTTTTTAACCTCACTCACTGAACCCCAACCCGCTCACGGTCGACCTACGTCACATTTGGCAGGTTTAGGGCTTGAAATAAACAGCTAATTGCTGTTTGTTTGTTTTTTGTAATTTATTTATACATTTTAATGTTTTTACATTTTTTAACCAATGGTGTCAGACAGAAGACTTACTTAGTAGGTCCTACTTATCCCAAATAGCAAGAAGAAATGAAAAATGCACCAGACAAAAGCTCGGGTCTCAGGAGGTTAATCTGTTGCCATGGGGTTCCCGCAGTGTCTTAAAAACTCTTAAAATCATTGAATTTATGAATCTGGAAATAATATCTTAAAAAGTCTTGAAGTTTTATATCTGGGTCTTAATAAAATTTGTGCCGTAACTTCTCTGTGTCACGTTTCTTCTCGTCGTCCTCGTCGTCTGTCGTTATTTGGTTAAAAATCATCGCCTGAATAAAGAGCGGAGGAACCGATGTTTGAGAACGTGACACGCCCGGGTCTGAATCCTCCGAACACGACACGGAAGATCAGGAACTACAGAAGCACAAGAAACAAACGCAGCAGAAGAGTAAAAAAAAGAGTGAAATAGGCCGTGAAATGTGAAATACGTATTAAGTTTTTAGATAAATGGTCCTAAAAAGACTCACATTTAACTTGAAGGAACCTGGTTGTGTTTCAGGGTGCTTTAGTTTTGTGCCGTCGTCTCGTTTTTCAGGGTGTTTTATGTTTGTTTTTCAGGATGGCGGATGAAGAGGAGGAGGCCGGGTTTGAGGAGGAGCCGGAGGAGGCGCACGGAGGAGTCGAGTCGGGACATGGACGACGCAAACGACTTTTCTCCAAAGAACTCCGGTATTTAGCCACAGCGCCGGGAAGAGTCATTCTGCACCTGTGTCACTCTCAAACTTAAACATCAGACAGTGAACAAACAGAATGCAGTTTTAAGGCAGATTTGATTTATGAAGGGGAAAAGTCCATCTGAACCCCTGTGGTCCATGTGAAAAAGAATCGCCCCTAAACCTGAACCTGGTGACACACCTCCACCGCCACACCGACTGTGGGAGTCGTGTGTCCGTTTGTTCTCAGACGTCCTGCACTCCCACATTTCCCCCGAGGTCGGAGCAGCGGCTCATTCACTTTTTTAACATCCCGACATTTGATTATTAAGTTTGGACTGAGCTCTTTTCAGGACCAGATGTTCACAAACTGGAGGCGCGGCCTGGTTTAATCCTGGTTAAATCCTGTTGCAGTCCTGTTTTAGACCTGGTTTAGTCCTGTTATAGACCTGGTTTTAAACCAGGTCTATAACAGGACTAAAACCAGGTCTAAAGCAGAACAAAACAAGGTCTAAACCAGGTCTAAATCAGGACTAAAACCAGGTCTAAAGCAGAACTAAACAAGGTCTAAACCAGGTCTAAGTCAGGACTAAAACCAGGTCTAAAGCAGAACTAAACAAGGTCTAAACCAGGTCTAAGTCAGGAGTAAAACCAGGTCTAAACCAGGTCTAAGTCAGGACTAAAACCAGGTCTAAAGCAGAACTAAACAAGGTCTAAACCAGGTCTAAGTCAGGAGTAAAACCAGGTCTAAACCAGGTCTAAGTCAGGACTAAAACCAGGTCTAAACCAGGTCTAAGTCAGGACTAAAACCAGGTCTAAACCAGGTCTAAATCAGGACTAAAACCAGGTCTAAATCAGGACTAAAACAAGGTCTAAACCAGGTCTAAGTCAGGACTAAAACCAGGTCTAAAGCAGAACTAAACCAGGTCTAAACCAGGTCTAAACCAGGTCTAAACCAGGTCTAAATCAGGACTAAATCAGGACTAAAACCAGGTCTAAGTCAGGACTAAAACCAGGTCTAAAGCAGAACTAAACCAGGTCTAAACCAGGTCTAAACCAGGTCTAAACCAGGTCTAAATCAGGACTAAATCAGGACTAAAACCAGGTCTAAGTCAGGACTAAAACCAGGTCTAAAGCAGAACTAAACCAGGTCTAAACCAGGTCTAAACCAGGTCTAAACCAGGTCTAAACCAGGTCTAAACCAGGTCTAAGTCAGGACTAAAACCAGGTCTAAACCAGGTCTAAACCAGGACTAAATCAGGACTAAAACCACGCCGCGCTCTGGGCGCCGCTGCCTCATGAGTAAATTGTGGGAGTGGCGGGTGAACCTCCCTGAGCTGCTGCAGTCGAGCTGGGAGAAGTCCCCATGAGTCTTTGTTTTGTTGGAGTTTCTGAGCAGGAGCCACATTTTTGAGGCCACAGCCTCTGAGCTCAGGTCTGGACTCCAGAACCTTCCGTTTGTTTAATCCATCCAGAAGTGGAACCTGCTGGAGCTTTGGATCTTTGGCCACAATAATGTGACTCACCACAGTTTCCTCATTGAACACGAGAGAGTTTCCCCACAGGATCAGGAGGTTTGGAGACGCCTAAAACGCCTCGGTTATTCCAGGGGAACGGTTCTTTCCATCTCAGAAAAACTGCAGTTTCTGTTTCCGTTCGTTAAATTAGTTTAATATTTAAATGTGTTTGAGGATCTGAACCATGAAGTGACACAGGCAGAAAAGTCAAATCAGGACGAGACAAATCATTTTTCACAGCTGAGTACAGTTACAGGGATAAGACAGAGCACAGGTAGAGGAGGCAAACGGCACAGGTAGAGGATGCAAGCGGCACAGGTAGAGGAGGCAAACGGCACAGGTAGAGGAGGCAAACGGCACAGGTAGAGGAGGCAAACGGCACAGGTAGAGGAGGCAAACGGCACAGGTAGAGGATGCAAGCGGCACAGGTAGAGGATGCAAACGGCACAGGTAGAGGATGCAAACGGCACAGGTAGAGGAGGCAAACGGCACAGGTAGAGGAGGCAAACGGCACAGGTAGAGGAGGCAAGCGGCACAGGTAGAGGAGGCAAGCGGCACAGGTAGAGGAGGCAAACGGCACAGGTAGAGGATGCAAACGGCACAGGTAGAGGATGCAAACGGCACAGGTAGAGGATACAAACGGCACAGGTAGAGGATGTAAACGGCACAGGTAGAGGATGCAAACGGCACAGGTAGAGGATGCAAACGGCACAGGTAGAGGATGCAAACGGCACAGGTAGAGGATGTAAACGGCACACGTAGAGGATGCAAACGGCACAGGTAGAGGAGGCAAACGGCACAGGTAGAGGAGGCAAACGGCACAGGTAGAGGAGGCAAACGGCACAGGTAGAGGATGCAAGCGGCACAGGTAGAGGAGGCAAGCGGCACAGGTAGAGGAGGCAAACGGCACAGGTAGAGGAGGCAAACGGCACAGGTAGAGGATGCAAGCGGCACAGGTAGAGGATGCAAACGGCACAGGTAGAGGATGCAAACGGCACAGGTAGAGGAGGCAAACGGCACAGGTAGAGGATGCAAGCGGCACAGGTAGAGGAGGCAAACGGCACAGGTAGAGGATGCAAGCGGCACAGGTAGAGGAGGCAAACGGCACAGGTAGAGGAGGCAAACGGCACAGGTAGAGGATGCAAACGGCACAGGTAGAGGATGCAAACGGCACAGGTAGAGGATGCAAACGGCACAGGTAGAGGATGCAAACGGCACAGGTAGAGGATGTAAACGGCACAGGTAGAGGAGGCAAACGGCACAGGTAGAGGATGCAAACGGCACAGGTAGAGGATGCAAACGGCACAGGTAGAGGATACAAACGGCACAGGTAGAGGATGTAAACGGCACACGTAGAGGATGCAAACGGCACAGGTAGAGGAGGCAAACGGCACAGGTAGAGGATGCAAACGGCACAGGTAGAGGATGCAAACGGCACAGGTAGAGGAGGCAAACGGCACAGGTAGAGGATGCAAGCGGCACAGGTAGAGGATGCAAGCGGCACAGGTAGAGGAGGCAAGCGGCTCAGGTAGAGGAGGCAAACGGCACAGGTAGAGGAGGCAAACGGCACAGGTAGAGGATGTAAACGGCACACGTAGAGGATGCAAACGGCACAGGTAGAGGAGGCAAACGGCACAGGTAGAGGATGCAAGCGGCACAGGTAGAGGATGCAAGCGGCTCAGGTAGAGGAGGCAAACGGCACAGGTAGAGGAGGCAAACGGCACAGGTAGAGGAGGCAAACGGCACAGGTAGAGGATGCAAGCGGCACAGGTAGAGGATGCAAGCGGCACAGGTAGAGGATGCAAGCGGCACAGGTAGAGGAGGCAGACGGCACAGGTAGAGGAGGCAGACGGCACAGGTAGAGGAGGCAGACGGCACAGGTAGAGGAGGCAGACGGCACAGGTAGAGGATGCAGACGGCACAGGTCGAGCACATCGTTCTGATACAATGAAAACTTCTTGTGTCTCTGTGATAAAGCAAAAGGAATAAAAAGATCCTGAATAATCCTTTAAATCCAGAACACTTTTTCTGAGGTTCATATTTGACAGGTGTCTCCTGTCTGTGGCAGGTGCAGGATGTATATTTGACAGGTGTCTCCTGTCTGTGGCAGGTGCAGGATGTATATTTGACAGGTGTCTCCTGTCTGTGGCAGGTGCAGGATGTATATTTGACAGGTGTCTCCTGTCTGTGGCAGGTGCAGGATGTATATTTGACAGGTGTCTCCTGTCTGTGGCAGGTGCAGGATGTATATTTGACAGGTGTCTCCTGTCTGTGGCAGGTGCAGGATGTATATTTGACAGGTGTCTCCTGTCTGTGGCAGGTGCATGATGTACGGCTTCGGGGACGATCAGAACCCGTACACAGAGTCCGTGGACATCCTGGAGGATCTGGTCATCGAGTTCATCACCGAAATGACCCACAAGGCCATGTCCATCGGGCGACAGGGCCGGGTCCAGGTGGAGGTGAGACAGGAGCACAGGGGCCAGGTGGAGGTGACAGGAGCACAGGGGCCAGGTGGAGGTGAGACAGGAGCACAGGGGCCAGGTGGAGGTGAGACAGGAGCACAGGGGCCAGGTGGAGGTGACAGGAGCACAGGGGCCAGGTGGAGGTGAGACAGGAGCACAGGGGCCAGGTGGAGGTGAGACAGGAGCACAGGGGCCAGGTGGAGGTGAGACAGGAGCACAGGGGCCAGGTGGAGGTGAGACAGGAGCACAGGGGCCAGGTGGAGGTGAGACAGGAGCACAGGGGCCAGGTGGAGGTGAGACAGGAGCATGGGGGCCAGGTGGAGGTGAGACAGGAGCACAGGGGCCAGGTGGAGGTGACAGGAGCACAGGGGCCAGGTGGAGGTGAGACAGGAGCACAGGGGCCAGGTGGAGGTGAGACAGGAGCACAGGGGCCAGGTGGAGGTGACAGGAGCACAGGGGCCAGGTGGAGGTGACAGGAGCACAGGGGCCAGGTGGAGGTGACAGGAGCACAGGGGCCAGGTGGAGGCGACAGGAGCACAGGGGCCAGGTGGAGGTGATGTTTGATGTGTAAAGTCGGTTTTATGAAATCTGAAGTTCCTAAATCCGGTGTTTTTCCAGGACATCGTTTTCCTGATCCGTAAAGACCCGCGGAAGTTTGCCCGAGTGAAGGATCTGCTGACGATGAACGAGGAGCTGAAGAGGGCGAGAAAAGCCTTCGACGAGGCCAACTACGGCTCCTAGTGACACGAGAGGTTCTGACTTTGGATTTGAATCATTTGTGTGTCGTATTTTAAGTCTGATTAAATGTTGTTGTTTTTTTACAAAACAAGGATCAGATTTTGTATTTTACGTTTAAGTGTTTTCAGTTTGTCTGTTTTAATGAATAAACCAGCGTTTGTTTTCTGTAAACGGCTCCGTTCTGTTCATGACTCTGTTCAGTTTATCCGAAATATAATTCGACAGAAATAACGATGTAACGGCTCCAAAACCCTCAGCTGACGTCACGAGCGCCGGGAAACGACTGAAAGGACGAGATCGGAAAGAGCAAGCTAACGGACAAGCTAAAGGACAAGCTAAAGGACAAGCTAACGGACAAGCTAAAGGACAAGCTAAAGGACAAGCTAAAGGACAAGCTAAAAAACAAGCTAAAGGACAAGCTAAAGAACAAGCTAAAGGACAAGCTAAAGGACAAGCTAAAGGACAAGCTAAAGAACAAGCTAAAGAACAAGCTAAAGGACAAGCTAAAGGACAAGCTCAAGGACAAGCTAAAGAACAAGCTAAAGAACAAGCTAAAGAACAAGCTAAAGGACAAGCTAAAGAACAAGCTAAAGAACAAGCTAAAGGACAAGCTAAAGAACAAGCTAACGGACAAGCTAAAGAACAAGCTAAAGAACAAGCTAACGGACAAGCTCAAGGACAAGCTAAAGAACAAGCTAAAGGACAAGCTAAAGAACAAGCTAAAGGACAAGCTAAAGAACAAGCTAACGGACAAGCTAAAGAACAAGCTAAAGAACAAGCTAACGGACAAGCTCAAGGACAAGCTAAAGAACAAGCTAAAGGACAAGCTAAAGAACAAGCTAAAGGACAAGCTAAAGAACAAGCTAAAGAACAAGCTAAAGAACAAGCTAAAGGACAAGCTAAAGAACAAGCTAAAGGACAAGCTAAAGAACAAGCTAAAGGACAAGCTAAAGGACAAGCTAAAGAACAAGCTAAAGAACAAGCTAAAGGACAAGCTAAAGAACAAGCTAAAGAACAAGCTAAAGGACAAGCTAAAGAACAAGCTAAAGGACAAGCTAAAGAACAAGCTAAAGGACAAGGTAAATCTGTTCAAAATGATGTCATCAGCTGCAAAACGAATAAACAGGAACTGGGGCTGAACCACAATAAAACAATAAAAGACGTTTATCGGAAAAATAACTCAAGACTGAGATTTCAAGAGGCACAAATGAACATTTATATTTGCAAAAGTCGACCGTCCTGGTGTCGCCTACACTTCTGTTCATGTTTCTGTTGCCTGAACCAGTGGATTTAGTTTTTTTAGTCCTGGTTCAGTTCTGCTTTAGTCCTGGTTCATTCCTGCTTTAGTCCTGGTTTAGTTCAGCTTTAGTCCTGGTTCAGTTCTGCTTTAGTCCTGGTTCAGTTCTGCTTTAGTCCTGGTTTAGTTCTGATTTAGTCCTGGTTTAGTCTTGGTTTAGTCTTGGTTTAGTCTTGGTTTAGTCCTGGTTTAGTCCTGGTTTAGTTCTGCTTTAGTCCTGGTTTAGTCCTGGTTTAGTCCTGGTTTAGTTCTGCTTTAGTCCTGCTTTAGTCCTGGTTTAGTTCAGCTTTAGTCCTGCTTTAGTCCTGGTTCAGTCCTGCTTTAGTCCTGGTTCAGTCCTGCTTTAGTCCTGGTTCAGTTCTGCTTTAGTCCTGGTTCAGTTCTGCTTTAGTCCTGGTTTAGAACTGGTTTAGTCCTGGTTCAGTCCTGGTTTAGTTCTGCTTTAGTCCTGGTTTAGTTCTGCTTTAGTCCTGGTTTAGTCTTGGTTTAGTCCTGGTTTAGTTCTGCTTTAGTTCTGCTTTAGTCTTGGTTTAGTCCTGGTTTAGTCCTGGTTTAGTCCTGGTTTAGTTCTGCTTTAGTCCTGGTTTAGTTCAGCTTTAGTCCTGCTTTAGTCCTGGTTTAGTCCTGGTTTAGTCCTGCTTTATCCATCCATCTTCTTCCTCTTATCCGGGGCCGGGTCTCGGGGGCCTCAGTCTAAGCAGGGGCCAAGCTTCCTTCTCCCCAGACACTTCCTCCAGCTCCTCCTGGACCCTGAGGTTCCCAGGCCCAGAGACAGAGTCCCTCCAGTGTCCTGGGTCTTCCCCGGGGCCTCCTCCCGGTGGGACATGAACACCTCCTGAGGGGGCGTCCAGGAGGCATCCGGACCAGATGCCCTCCCCTCAGCTGCTCCTCTCCACGTGGAGGAGCGGCGACTCTACTCCGAGCTCCTCCCGTGTGACCGAGCTCCTCCCCCTCTCTCTAAGGGAGCACCCGGCCACTCTGCAGAGGAAACTCATTTCGGCCGCTTGTATCGGCGATCTCGTTCTTTCGGTCATTCCCCAGAGCTCATGACCATAGGTGAGGGGAGGAACGTGACTGAGGTAAATCGAGAGCTTCGCCTTTCGGCTCAGCTCCTCTTCACCACAACGGTCCGATACAGAGACCACATCACTGCCGACGCTGCACCGATCCACCTGTCAACGCTCCATCCTCCCCTCACTGTGAACAAGACCCCGAGATACTTGAACTCCTCCACTTGAGGCAGAGACTCCCCACCCACCCGGAGAGGGCAATCCACCTTTTTCCCGTCCAGAACCATGACCTCGGATTTGGAACAGCTGATTCTCATCCCGGCCGCTTCACACTCGGCTGCAAACCGCCCCAGTGCTGCAGGTCCTGGTTCGATGGAGCCAACAGGACAACATCATCCGCAAAAAGCAGAGATGAAATCCTGTGGTCCCCGAACTGGACCCCCTCCGGCCCCTGACTGCACCTAGAAATTCTGTCCATAAATACAATGAACAGAACCGGTGACAAAGGGCAGCCCTGGAGTCCAACATGCACCGGGAACAGGTCTGACTTACTGCCGACACCACAGCTCCTGCTCCGGTCATACAGGGACCGGACAGCCCTTAGCGAAGGGCCCCGGACCCCATACTCCCGGAGCACCCCCCACAGGGCACCACGAGGGACACGGTCGAATGCCTTCTCCAGGTTCACAAAACACATGTGGACTGGTTGGGCAAACTCCCATGAACCCTCGAGCACCCGATGGAGGGTGTAGAGCTGGTCCAGTGTTCCACGACCAGGCCGAAAACCACACTGCTCCTCTTGAATCCGAGGTTCGACTATCGGCCGAACTCTCCTCTCCAGTCCCCTGGCACAGACTTTACCGGGGAGGCTGAGGAGTGTGATTCCCCTGTAGGTGGAACACACCCTCCGGTCCCCCTTCTTATACAGAGGGACCACCACCCCGGTCTGCCAGTCCAGAGGTACTGTTCCTGACTGAGGCGTGTCAGCCAAGACCCACAACACCCAGAGACTTAAGGTACTCAGGACGGATCTCATCCACCCCCGGAGCCCGAGGAGCTTTAACCACCTCAGTGACTTCGGCCAGGGCCATGATGGGTGAGTCCACCTCTGGGTCCCCAGCCTCGGCCTCCTCTTCAGAGGACGTGACGGTGGGATTGAGGAGATCCCCAAAGTTTTCCTTCCACCGCCCGACAACATCCCCAGTCGAGGTCAGCAGCTCTCCCCCCGCACTGTAAACAGTGTTGGTGAAGAACTGCTTCCCCCTCCTGAGGCGCCGGACGGTTTGCCAGAATTTCCTCGGGGCGTCCGATAGTCCTCCTCCATGGCCTCCCTGAACTCCTCCCAAACCCGAGTTTTTGATTTTTGATCTTTTTTTAAATAGTGATTAAAGTTCTCCAGCCTTTTGTCTCTGAGGCGATGCTCAGCTCTGGTTCAGGCTCAGGCTGGAGCAGGAAGTGTTCGGTGCTTTTCCCGGAAGAACCAAGTGCAGAGGACGGACCTCAGAACTAATGATAATGAACCAAACTGGGTTCTGTCCATGTGCACGACCGCGGAACCAGAGAACCTCGAGCACGGAGAACCGGAGCAGCCCGGACCCGAGGTCCGCGGCCCGGACCCGAGGTCCGCGGCCCGGACCCGAGGTCTGCGGCCCGGACCCGAGGTCCACAGCGTTATCGCTTTTTCCACACGGATCCAACGTGCAGAGGACGGAACCACTGCCCCAGTCCAGTGCACTGGTCTTGCCCGTCCCAGAACCAGCACATGGAGGATGGAGCTGGACCGATCTGACCAACACGCTCGAAGGAACAAGACCCAAGGACCAGATCCTGGGTCCTGAGGGGCCCCGGGTCCTGAGGGGCCCCGGGTCCTGAGGGGCCCTGGGTCCTGAGGGCTGCGCTCTGCGGTGAAGCTCGAGTCTTTATCGCTGTGACTGAACCCAGAGCTTCTGCTCAGGTGCAGTGAGTTCTGTACAAAGTTCTAGGTCAGAGGTTCGGGGAACGTCGGGCCCCAAAATGGCGGCTCCTGGATAAACTGATGAAACGTGGATCAGACCAGTTTTGGTTGTTTGCCGGTGTGAAAGGACCAGACTGGAGCCTGTAGGCTTCATCATAATAATGTGAAAGGACCAGACTGGAGCCTGTAGGCTTCATCATAATAATGTGAAAGGACCAGACTGGAGCCTGTAGGCTTCATCATAATAATGTGAAAGGACCAGACTGGAGCCTGTAGGCTTCATAATAATAATGTTATGACCTGGTGCGGTGTGAAAAGGCCCTGAGTTAAAGCTAAACCCCCGGAGCAGCGACCGGAGCCACAGCCAAGAGCCTCAGATCAGACAAACTGTTTCAGACACGGCAAAGAAAATAACAAGTGACACTGTACATAGAATTGTTTTACGTTATGGCTTTAAAAGTGTCTTAAAATGCAAAATAACACAATTTCAAACATGCAATTCAATATGTGATTAATCACATTAACTATGGAATCTCTGAGGTGATTTTAAACGGTTTAAACAGAGTTTAAAGTCTGGCACTAAGGTGCTACTTCACTTTGCAAACAGGACAGGTGCTCTTTAGCTCAGGGAAATGAGTCTCTTAAATATGTTCTGACTTCACTTCTGTAGGAGCTTCAGTTGTGAGTTGTCAGAAGTCTCAAAAACTGCTCAGGCCACTGCTGTAGTTTAAAAAGCCTTTATTATGAATGGCTGACGCGTTGAGACTAATGTGTCTTCAGAGCTGCTTCACTAACTCCCAAGTCCTTATAACAGGGAGAAGGTTCAGGCAGTCAGGTGGAACTGAGTGGAACTAAGTGGAACTAAGTGGAACTGAGTGGAACTAAGTGGCAGGTGCTCTGGCTCCACCCTTGACTCATCTTGTAGTCAGTTGGTCGACAGAAAGTGGGCGTCACACCAGGCCAAACATACAAACATCTTACACACAATATGTTAAAACTGATGGGGACTACTCCATAAGGGCTGCAATAAACCATTCACCTCGAAGTATTAAGTGAAATTAGAGAATTATCAGATTACATATACAAAATTAGAGTCCAGGTTCAGTTTAAGGTGTCACTATAAAAAGGGGGTATAGTCCAGGTCCTCATTAAGTCCTGGGCTTGTGAGGGCTTTCAGGTCCTCATTAAGTCCTGGGCTTGTGAGGGCTTTCAGGTCCTCATTAAGTCCTGGGCTTGTGAGGGCTTTCAGGTCCTCATTAAGTCCTGGGCTTGTGAGGGCTTTCAGGTCCTCATTAAGTCCTGGGCTTGTGAGGGCTTTCAGGTCCTCATTAAGTCCTGGGCTTGTGAGGGCTTTCAGGTCCTCATTAAGTCCTGGGCTTGTGAGGGCTTTCAGGTCCTCATTAAGTCCTGGGCTTGTGAGGGCTTTCAGGTCCTCATTAAGTCCTGGGCTTGTGAGGGCTTTCAGGTCCTCATTAAGTCCTGGGCTTGTGAGGGCTTTCAGGTCCTCATTAAGTCCTGGGCTTGTGAGGGCTTTCAGGTCCTCATTAAGTCCTGGGCTTGTGAGGGCTTTCAGGTCCTCATTAAGTCCTGGGCTTGTGAGGACTTTCAGGTCCTCATTAAGTCCTGGGCTTGTGAGGGCTTTCAGGTCCTCATTAAGTCCTGGGCTTGTGAGGGCTTTCAGGTCCTCATTAAGTCCTGGGCTTGTGAGGGCTTTCAGGTCCTCATTAAGTCCTGGGCTTGTGAGGGCTTTCAGGTCCTCATTAAGTCCTGGGCTTGTAAGGGCTTTCAGGTCCTCATTAAGTCCTGGGCTTGTGAGGGCTTTCAGGTCCTCATTAAGTCCTGGGCTTGTAAGGGCTTTCAGGTCCTCATTAAGTCCTGGGCTTGTGAGGACTTTCAGGTCCTCATTAAGTCCTGGGCTTGTGAGGGCTTTCAGGTCCTCATTAAGTCCTGGGCTTGTGAGGGCTTTCAGGTCCTCATTAAGTCCTGGGCTTGTGAGGACTTTCAGGGTGTAGATCCAGTCGATCTCTCTTTGTAATAGTGTTTTAAGCTTAGCCCCTCCCCTCTTTGAGCTCAACTGTCTCTATTCCCATTGCTCTTAGTGACTCTGGGTCTCATCCATGATGTTTGTAATGTTTTGCCGTGGGGTAATCCTCATTTCCTGGGGTAATCCTCATTTCCTGTCCGAATATTTGTGCTCAGCTGCCCTTTGTTGTAATTTCCTTTTTGTCCTCCTGATGTAAAAGTAGGTGGTGTTGATGTGACCTTTGATGTAATGTGTTGTCTGTGAGTGCACGTCTGTAAACTGCTGGTTGCACCTCCCACATTTGAAGAAGCCTTTTGAAGAAGCCTCGTGGTCTCCAGTCAAGCCAAGTGTCCTTTTTGTCACCGGGGAGAGAACTGTGAACTAGTTTGTCTCCAGTGGTTGGTGCTGTTCTTTTAGTGTGGGGTCACATTCAGTCATTTTCCACTTATTGTTTCTGATTCTCTTCGGTTCCTTTGCTCTGGTGTTGTACTGCGGGACAAAGTAAACTCCTCCTGTTGTCTTTTGTTTGTGTGTTAGGAGGTCCTGTCTTTTCAGAGGCTTCATTCATAGTCCTGTTTTTGTATCGTCTGTTTTTAAATCTTAATTTCACATCTTCTGCCTTGGTCTCGAAATCTGCCTCCTGGTCACAAACTCGTTTCTGACCATATGGGATGTTCTTCCTGAGGGACGGAGGGTGGATGTTCTTCCTGAGGGACGGAGGGTGGATGTTCTTCCTGAGGGACGGAGGGTGGATGTTCTTCCTGAGGGACGGAGGGTGGAAGCCTCTGCCTGGAGCAGTGTGGTGCTGATGCCTCCACCCTGATCCTTCTGTGTGCTGAGATCCATGAAGTGAATGTGGGTGAGATCATATTTCATACACAACTGAAGGTTTTCATTGGTGTTATTTAGAGCATAGTGAAGAGCTGAGGCCTGGTGTGACGCCCACTTCCTGTGACGCCCACTTCCTGTGACGCCCACTTCCTGTGACGCCCACTTCCTGTCGACCATAACAAAGACTTTTAACCTACAGCAGATTCTGAGACTTCTGACAGTTCAGAACTGAAGCTCCGACAGAAGTGAAGAACATATTTCAGAGAGTTTAAAGTCTGCAGATGTTCTGCTGGACGAGTTTAACGTTTCACTTTTTTGGTTTCACTTTTTTTCAAGACTTTTTGGTACGAGGTTGTTGTAATTTTTGCCCCTTTTCCAAAGACAAAAGGACAAAAAGAAGAAATAAACACGTTTTATTTATTTTCCTCAAAACAAACTTTATACAGACTTAAATAGGCGGGTGGTGTTTTTATTCTCTTCTGGTACAAGCCACGATGTTTGAGTCTAAAGAGGCCGCAGTGGCCCCGGGGCCGCAGTGACCCCGGGGCCGCAGTGACCCCGGGGCCGCAGTGACCCCGGGCGGCCTCAGGGGGCGCTAGCTTCTGCTGCAGAGGCAGGAGGGGGACGGATGGACGGATGGACGGAGGGACTGAAGGAGGAATGTCCAAGAGACGAGGGCGTTTACTGCACATTCTCCATCATCTTGAGGAATTCTGCAGAGAAAAGGACAAAAACGTCACAAAAACACAAAATCTGTTCATTTGTGTCCAAAACCAACATGAAAAAACTGAACTGAACCAGGACTAAACCAGGACTAAACCAGGACTAAACCAGGACTAAACCAGGACTAAACCAGGACTGAACCAGGACTGAACCAGGACTGAACCAGGACTAAACCAGGACTGAACCAGGACTAAACCAGGACTGAACCAGGACTAAACCAGGACTGAACCAGGACTAAACCAGGACTGAACCAGGACTGAACCAGGACTAAACCAGGACTGAACCAGGACTAAACCAGGACTGAACCAGGACTAAACCAGGACTGAACCAGGACTAAACCAGGACTGAACCAGGACTGAACCAGGACTGAACCAGGACTGAACCAGGACTGAACCAGGACTGAACCAGGACTAAACCAGGACTAAACCAGGACTGAACCAGGACTGAACCAGGACTGAACCAGGACTGAACCAGGACTGAACCAGGACTAAACCAGGACTAAACCAGGACTGAACCAGGACTAAACCAGGACTGAACCAGGACTGAACCAGGACTGAACCAGGACTGAACCAGGACTAAACCAGGACTGAACCAGGACTGAACCAGGACTGAACCAGGACTGAACCAGGACTGAACCAGGACTGAACCAGGACTGAACCAGGACTGAACCAGGACTGAACCAGGACTAAACCAGGACTAAACCAGGACTAAACCAGGACTGAACCAGGACTGAACCAGGACTAAACCAGGACTGAACCAGGACTAAACCAGGACTGAACCAGGACTAAACCAGGACTGAACCAGGACTAAACCAGGACTGAACCAGGACTGAACCAGGACTAAACCAGGACTGAACCAGGACTAAACCAGGACTGAACCAGGACTAAACCAGGACTGAACCAGGACTAAACCAGGACTGAACCAGGACTGAACCAGGACTGAACCAGGACTGAACCAGGACTGAACCAGGACTAAACCAGGACTGAACCAGGACTGAACCAGGACTGAACCAGGACTGAACCAGGACTGAACCAGGACTGAACCAGGACTAAACCAGGACTAAACCAGGACTGAACCAGGACTGAACCAGGACTGAACCAGGACTGAACCAGGACTGAACCAGGACTGAACCAGGACTAAACCAGGACTGAACCAGGACTGAACCAGGACTGAACCAGGACTGAACCAGGACTGAACCAGGACTGAACCAGGACTGAACCAGGACTGAACCAGGACTGAACCAGGACTGAACCAGGACTAAACCAGGACTAAACCAGGACTAAACCAGGACTAAACCAGGACTGAACCAGGACTAAACCAGGACTGAACCAGGACTGAACCAGGACTAAACCAGGACTGAACCAGGACTAAACCAGGACTAAACCAGGACTGAACCAGGACTGAACCAGGACTGAACCAGGACTGAACCAGGACTGAACCAGGACTGAACCAGGACTGAACCAGGACTAAACCAGGACTGAACCAGGACTGAACCAGGACTGAACCAGGACTGAACCAGGACTGAACCAGGACTAAACCAGGACTAAACCAGGACTAAACCAGGACTGAACCAGGACTGAACCAGGACTAAACCAGGACTGAACCAGGACTGAACCAGGACTAAACCAGGACTGAACCAGGACTAAACCAGGACTGAACCAGGACTGAACCAGGACTGAACCAGGACTGAACCAGGACTAAACCAGGACTAAACCAGGACTAAACCAGGACTGAACCAGGACTGAACCAGGACTGAACCAGGACTGAACCAGGACTGAACCAGGACTGAACCAGGACTGAACCAGGACTAAACCAGGACTGAACCAGGACTGAACCAGGACTGAACCAGGACTGAACCAGGACTGAACCAGGACTGAACCAGGACTAAACCAGGACTAAACCAGGACTGAACCAGGACTGAACCAGGACTGAACCAGGACTAAACCAGGACTGAACCAGGACTGAACCAGGACTGAACCAGGACTGAACCAGGACTAAACCAGGACTAAACCAGGACTGAACCAGGACTGAACCAGGACTAAACCAGGACTGAACCAGGACTGAACCAGGACTGAACCAGGACTGAACCAGGACTAAACCAGGACTGAACCAGGACTGAACCAGGACTGAACCAGGACTAAACCAGGACTGAACCAGGACTAAACCAGGACTGAACCAGGACTGAACCAGGACTGAACCAGGACTGAACCAGGACTGAACCAGGACTGAACCAGGACTGAACCAGGACTAAACCAGGACTGAACCAGGACTGAACCAGGACTGAACCAGGACTGAACCAGGACTGAACCAGGACTAAACCAGGACTAAACCAGGACTAAACCAGGACTAAACCAGGACTGAACCAGGACTGAACCAGGACTAAACCAGGACTGAACCAGGACTGAACCAGGACTGAACCAGGACTAAACCAGGACTGAACCAGGACTAAACCAGGACTAAACCAGGACTGAACCAGGACTGAACCAGGACTGAACCAGGACTAAACCAGGACTGAACCAGGACTGAACCAGGACTGAACCAGGACTGAACCAGGACTGAACCAGGACTGAACCAGGACTGAACCAGGACTGAACCAGGACTGAACCAGGACTGAACCAGGACTGAACCAGGACTGAACCAGGACTAAACCAGGACTAAACCAGGACTGAACCAGGACTGAACCAGGACTGAACCAGGACTAAACCAGGACTAAACCAGGACTAAACCAGGACTGAACCAGGACTGAACCAGGACTAAACCAGGACTGAACCAGGACTGAACCAGGACTAAACCAGGACTGAACCAGGACTAAACCAGGACTAAACCAGGACTGAACCAGGACTGAACCAGGACTGAACCAGGACTGAACCAGGACTGAACCAGGACTGAACCAGGACTGAACCAAGCCGAAAACAGGACGAAAACCAGGACTAAACCAGGACTAACCCAGGACTCAACCAGGACTAAAACCAGGACTGAACCAGGACTGAACCAGGACTAAACCAGGACTGAACCAGGACTAAACCAGGACTGAACCAGGACTGAACCAGGACTGAACCAGGACTGAACCAGGACTGAACCAGGACTGAACCAGGACTGAACCAGGACTGAACCAGGACTGAACCAGGACTAAACCAGGACTAAACCAGGACTGAACCAGGACTGAACCAGGACTGAACCAGGACTGAACCAGGACTGAACCAGGACTAAACCAGGACTGAACCAGGACTGAACCAGGACTAAACCAGGACTGAACCAGGACTGAACCAGGACTGAACCAGGACTGAACCAGGACTGAACCAGGACTGAACCAGGACTGAACCAGGACTAAACCAGGACTGAACCAGGACTGAACCAGGACTGAACCAGGACTGAACCAGGACTAAACCAGGACTGAACCAGGACTAAACCAGGACTGAACCAGGACTAAACCAGGACTGAACCAGGACTGAACCAGGACTGAACCAGGACTGAACCAGGACTGAACCAGGACTAAACCAGGACTGAACCAGGACTAAACCAGGACTGAACCAGGACTGAACCAGGACTGAACCAGGACTGAACCAGGACTGAACCAGGACTAAACCAGGACTGAACCAGGACTAAACCAGGACTGAACCAGGACTGAACCAGGACTGAACCAGGACTGAACCAGGACTGAACCAGGACTGAACCAGGACTGAACCAGGACTGAACCAGGACTGAACCAGGACTGAACCCAGACTGAACCAGGACTGAACCAGGACTGAACCAGGACTAAACCAGGACTGAACCAGGACTGAACCAGGACTGAACCAGGACTGAACCAGGACTGAACCAGGACTAAACCAGGACTGAACCAGGACTGAACCAGGACTGAACCAGGACTGAACCAGGACTGAACCAGGACTAAACCAGGACTGAACCAGGACTGAACCAGGACTGAACCAGGACTAAACCAGGACTAAACCAGGACTAAACCAGGACTGAACCAGGACTGAACCAGGACTGAACCAGGACTAAACCAGGACTAAACCAGGACTGAACCAGGACTGAACCAGGACTAAACCAGGACTAAACCAGGACTAAACCAGGACTGAACCAGGACTGAACCAGGACTGAACCAGGACTAAACCAGGACTGAACCAGGACTAAACCAGGACTAAACCAGGACTAAACCAGGACTGAACCAGAACTAAACCAGAACTGAACCAGGACTGAACCAGGACTGAACCAGAACCTAAACCAGAACTAAACCAGGGACTGAACCAGCACTGAACCAGAACTGAACCAGAACTGAACCAGGACTGAACCAGGACTGAACCAGAACTAAACCATTACTAAACCAGGACTGAACCAGGACTGAACCAGGACTGAACCAGGACTGAACCAGGACTAAACCAGGACTAAACCAGGACTAAACCAGGACTGAACCAGGACTGAACCAGAACTAAACCAGAACTAAACCAGGACTGAACCAGGACTGAACCAGAACTAAACCAGAACTAAACCAGGACTGAACCAGGACTGAACCAGGACTGAACCAGGACTAAACCAGGACTAAACCAGGACTGAACCAGGACTGAACCAGAACTAAACCAGAACTAAACCAGGACTGAACCAGGACTGAACCAGGACTGAACCAGAACTAAACCAGAACTAAACCAGGACTGAACCAGGACTGAACCAGGACTAAACCAGGACTGAACCAGGACTAAACCAGAACTAAACCAGGACTGAACCAGGACTGAACCAGGACTAAACCAGGACTGAACCAGGACTGAACCAGGACTGAACCAGAACTAAACCAGGACTAAACCAGGACTGAACCAGGACTGAACCAAGACTGAACCAGAACTAAACCAGAACTAAACCAGGTCTATACCAGGACTAAACCAGGACTAATCTAGGACTGACTCAGAACTGAATCAGGACTAAATAAGGACTGAACAAGGACTGAACCAGAACTAAACCAGGACTGAACCAGGACTAAACCAGAACTAAACCAGGACTGAACCAGGACTGAACCAGGACTAAACCAGGACTGAACCAGGACTGAACCAGGACTGAACCAGAACTAAACCAGAACTAAACCAGGACTGAACCAGGACTGAACCAGGACTAAACCAGGACTGAACCAGGACTGAACCAGGACTAAACCAGGACTAAACCAGGACTGAACCAGGACTGAACCAGAACTAAACCAGAACTAAACCAGGACTAAACCAGGACTAAACCAGGACTGAACCAGGACTGAACCAGGACTAAACCAGGACTGAACCAGAACTGAACCAGAACTAAACCAGGACTGAACCAGGACTGAACCAGGACTGAACCAGAACTAAACCAGGACTAAACCAGGACTGAACCAGGACTGAACCAGGACTGAAGCAGGACTGAACCAGGACTAAACCAGGACTGAACCAGGACTGAACCAGGACTGAACCAGGACTAAACCAGGACTAAACCAGGACTGAACCAGGACTGAACCAGGACTGAACCAGGACTAAACCAGGACTGAACCAGGACTGAACCAGGACTGAACCAGGACTGAACCAGGACTAAACCAGGACTAAACCAGGACTGAACCAGGACTGAACCAGGACTAAAACCAGGACTGAACCAGGACTGAACCAGGACTGAACCAGGACTGAACCAGGACTAAACCAGGACTGAACCAGGACTGAACCAGGACTGAACCAGGACTAAACCAGGACTGAACCAGGACTAAACCAGGACTGAACCAGGACTGAACCAAGACTGAACCAGGACTGAACCAGGACTGAACCAGGACTGAACCAGGACTGAACCAGGACTAAACCAGGACTGAACCAGGACTGAACCAGGACTGAACCAGGACTGAACCAGGACTGAACCAGGACTAAACCAGGACTAAACCAGGACTAAACCAGGACTAAACCAGGACTGAACCAGGACTGAACCAGGACTAAACCAGGACTGAACCAGGACTGAACCAGGACTGAACCAGGACTAAACCAGGACTGAACCAGGACTAAACCAGGACTAAACCAGGACTGAACCAGGACTGAACCAGGACTGAACCAGGACTGAACCAGGACTGAACCAGGACTGAACCAGGACTGAACCAGGACTGAACCAGGACTGAACCAGGACTGAACCAGGACTGAACCAGGACTAAACCAGGACTGAACCAGGACTGAACCAGGACTGAACCAGGACTGAACCAGGACTAAACCAGGACTAAACCAGGACTGAACCAGGACTGAACCAGGACTGAACCAGGACTAAACCAGGACTAAACCAGGACTAAACCCGGAGTGAACCAGGACTGAACCAGACTAAACCAGGACTGAACCAGGACTGAACCAGGACTAAACCAGGACTGAACCAGGACTAAACCAGGACTAAACCAGGACTGAACCAGGACTGAACCAGGACTGAACCAGGACTGAACCAGGACTGAACCAGGACTGAACCAGAACTGAACCAGGACTAAAGCAGAGCTGAACCAGGACTGAACCAGGACTGAACCAGGACTAAACCAGGACTGAACCAGGACTGAACCAGGACTAAACCAGGACTGAACCAGGACTAAACCAGGACTGAACCAGGACTGAACCAGGACTGAACCAGGACTGAACCAGGACTGAACCAGGACTGAACCAGGACTGAACCAGGACTGAACCAGGACTGAACCAGGACTAAACCAGACTAAACAGGACTGAACCAGGACTGAACCAGGACTGAACCAGGACTGAACCAGGACTGAACCAGGACTAAACCAGGACTGAACCAGGACTGAACCAGGACTAAACCAGACCTGAACCAGGACTGAACCAGGACTGAACCAGGACTGAACCAGGACT
>CM068345.1:692922-702922 GCA_034769755.1 Odontamblyopus lacepedii
CCGTAGATTTACGCAAATATTATTATGGTTCTACAGAACACTGCGCCTGTTGTAAAACAGGTGAACTTCTGGGGCCTGTCCTCTGTCCTCTGTCCTCTGTCTCCTTGTCCTCTGTCCTCTGTCTCCTTGTCCTCTGTCCTCTGTCCTCTGCAACACGTTTGAGCCATAAACTATATAGAACTTTACAAAAGAATCTATTAAAATAAACATATAGAACTTCGTCACACAGTCTGTGCTCTGGGCCTGTGCGTAAACTCTACATTAACACGTTTTCTTTAGTGAGCTGTGATGCTCTTTTCGTTCTGCTCGCGTTTTCTTCCCTCTGTTCTGATCTGAACCTCAGTGATGGTCTCTGCGCACAGCCTAGCGTCAGTTTTGCGGTACTGCACCCTGCACTCACCAGCCAGCATCTCCTCGCTCAGGTAGGAGCGGGCCTCTTGTTGTGCGTCAGTCTGAGGGAAACAAACACTCTCAGTTTTATTTGTTTTTCACACATTAAGTCGTACTTTACATTACACTACTATAACTTAAACTGTGTATAATGGGCTATATACATGATCCAATCAGTTTGTACAGTTTTTGCACGGATCTAATTAAGGCATTTTTCTCCATTTTTCGCCTGTAGGATTTGTGAAAAGTGCATTTATGTTATTTATGCATTTATGTTTTCAGGAGAAACACATTCAATTATCGTATAAACAAAGTGTTATGTGTAAGTGTGGGTGTGGCGCATGCGCACTGAGCCCTGTTGGCATATTTGATCTGCTCGCGCGCATTTCTGCCGGAGGCCTCGCGGGTGAAAATTGGAGCGGCTATTTCAGGCTCACACTTTAGACGCGCTGTATTTGGGCAAAGGACACCCAACCCGCGGGAATCTGTCACCGAAGCAGAATGCGCACGGAGCAGCTGTCCGCGCGCCAAGGCCCCGGAGCCGCTCTGGACAATTAAGGAAAAGCGTTTAGCCAAAGCACGAGTCTAAAGTGGCACAGGTAATTACACCCACGAGCCCAATTGGAGACTTAATTGAAAATGGCACTGGTAATTGATAACAGTGGCGCTGACTGTCACTGGCGTCCGTGCGCAAAAGTGTGCCACCGTGCGTAAAAAGGCAGTCTTTCGTTATATTCATCAGTTTTGAGTCGTATATTTAATCTCTTTTATAAAAAACGTATTCTTTGTGGTTTGGTTTTGCCTTTAGATCTTGTGCGTAAAAGTGCGTAAAAGTGTGCCATCATACGTAAAACAGTGGTCTCGTTTTGTCACACATCTTGTAACATTATGTAATAACTATGAGATTGATAATAATGATAAAAAGTATATGCACATCACTTCATTTAAACAGTCTAATCGTACTTTGTGGTTTAGCTTTTCCTCTAGAGTTTGTGCGTAAAAGTGTGCCATCGTGCGTAAAACCAAAGTGTGCCATTTTTGGGTAATATAAATCCGCTCTTTTAAACAAACCGTGAGTCTTACCATGTTTGTGGTTTAGCTTTCCTCCTAAAATCCAGGAAAAAAGCCCAAAGGAGTGGTCAATCCGCGTGCACCCGAACAGAGAGACTAGACGCACGGAGACGCTCCTCTGACGCTTTAAACGGCGCGCTCTGGCCCCGCCCCCACGCGCTCACAGGCCCCGCCCCCTACCGATTTAGAACCCTGAACTTTTAGGGTCCAGGGCACAGGCCAATCACACCGTGGGGAATGTTCAGGTGTCGCTCAGATTCGGGGTTTAGACATAAAATAATAAATGAAATTCCACCGAGGCGTTTGCGTCCTGAGAGGCCGGAGAGGCTGGAGAGGCTGGAGAGGCGCGAGGATCAGAGGCTCTTCTGGACCTCGGCTTGTTTACAATAGCAGGAGTGGCTCACATGGCCGCTCCAGCTGAAGTGGAGGTTTTAAATGCCATTGTTCTCATTGTTTTTTCAGGCATTAACTCATAAATACTTTTCTTTAACTAGAACAGGGTTTAGGAAGGTGAGATTTAACCAGTGCGGCCGAACTCCAAACACAACTTCAACTTTTTTACTCATCCTAAATGTGCTTCTCTGTGGGGCGACAGTGACCCAGAAGTGACATGTAGATTGAGCTTCTGACAGTGTGGATGTGGGAAAACAGGACGGTCATGAGGAAAAGAGGAGAAGAGAGAAAAGAGGGAAGAGGGAAGAGAGGAGAGGGAGAGTTGCATTTTCAAAGTAGGCGACGCATTTTGTGACGAGGACATTTCAGACCCAAAGTGAAACACTAAACCACCGGGGCTTATTTCAGAGCTGAAGCCTGTGCCCCCCCTTCCTGCCCCTTCCCCCCGGTGTCTCACCCCACAGATGCCCCCTCCTCACCCCCCGACCCCCCACAGTCCAGAGCCTGAGAGAGGAAGACGACAGCAGAAGTTTAAAGCCGGTTTTGCGTTTTGTGTCGTTTTATTTCACACACCGCTGCACTGCAAAAAAGGATTTTCTACCACAGTTAAACTGACTTGAATGAAGCAGATTCATCTTAAAAGATCAAGATTAAGATTTTTTTACTTAATAAGATGAGATTTTTTACTTGTTTCAGGATATTCATCCTGATTTATCTTATCTCGATATTACAACTTATTCTAAGCACTTTTTATATTAACTCAGTCCAGGTTAAGCCTCTTTAACTTCCTCCTCAAACCAATAAGGGGAAAAATCTGTCCATAAATACTTGAAACTTGTGTTTTCTGCTGAGAACAAGATTCAGATTTCATCTTGTTTTAAGAAAATTTGGTAAGTGGAAATTTCTTACTGCACTGGCAGAAAATTTCACTTAAAATAGACATTTTTACCTCAAAATTGTTTTTTTCTTATTTTTGATAGGCCTTTTTTTGCTGTGTGTCCCCCTGTCTCACCCCCCTGTGTCTCACCCCCGTTTCTTACCCTTGTGTCACCCCCACCCCCCTCTCACCCCACCCCCCTCTCACCCCCTCCACCACCGAGACTGAGACGAGCGAGGTTCGAAATTTGAAGTGGGTCATGCATTTTGTGGTGAACATTTAAACCCCCCCCCTCCCAGGACAAATGTGCTCCTGCCACCTGGGCCCCACAGCTGTGCTCCTGCCACCGGGGCCCCACAGCGGTGCTCCTGCCACCCGGGCCCCACAGCTGTGCTCCTGCCACCGGGGCCCCGCAACTGTGCTCCTGCCACCCGGGCCCCACAGCTGTGCTCCTGCCACCGGGGCCCCGCAGCTGTGCTCCTGCCACCTGGGCCCCACAGCTGTGCTCCTGCCACCGGGGCCCCACAGCGGTGCTCCTGCCACCCGGGCCCCACAGCTGTGCCCCTGCCACCGGGGCCCCACAGCTGTGCTCCTGCCACCCGGGCCCCACAGCTGTGCCCCTGCCACCGGGGCCCCACAGCGGTGCTCCTGCCACCCGGGCCCCACAGCTGTGCTCCTGCCACCGGGGCCCCACAGCTGTGCTCCTGCCACCCGGGCCCCGGGCCCCACAGCTGTGCCCCTGCCACCCGGGCCCCGGGCCCCACAGCGGTGCTCCTGCCACCCGGGCCCCACAGCTGTGCCCCTGCCACCCGGGCCCCACAGCTGTGCTCCTGCCACCCGGGCCCCACAGCTGTGCCCCTGTGCCTCTGATGTTTAAAGAAGCTTTTAGTTCACTGGGAGATGTTTTATTTTTTGCAGGTTTCTCACCCCCCACAGGGAGGAGGGGGCGGGTCATAAATGTGCACATTTCTCTCATCTGATCCAGATTTTCTTCTCTTCTCTCAGGTTCTTTGTCTTGTTTTCAGATTTCTTCTCTTCTTCCTCGTTCTTCCATGACTCGTGAGAAAATCTGAAATTTCCTTGAAACACATTTATGCTTCATATGAACAGAGGAACTTCCATCACGTCCGACTGATTTCAATGATTTATGACAAGAGTTTAGCGTCGTTGAGCTTCTCCTCAGGCCACGAACACTCGGCATGAACCTGCTGAAGTCTGTTTATTTAGAACTGATCAGAATTTAAAGCATTTGATCCAGAATTTGGATCTGAGAACTTCTCGTGAGGCCGTGAACTCTGATCCTGAACCGGTTTGAAGTCCGTTCATCTCAAACTGAACGTCCTTAAACTCATTCTGAGCCCCTGAACTCACAGAGACGCTTCGTTCTCGCCCGGAGGAGTTTATTTTAAGAAAACCCGTCCAGTAAAATGATCTGGAACAGGAACGGATCGTTTCACGACTTTAAGACGTTTTCTGACGGATTTAAGTGTTTAAGTCTCACATTTAGGCCCAGAAACTTGAACCCGCTTTATATCAGAGTCTGAACCCTCCCCTCCTGCCCCCTCCTGATGCCCCTGCCCCCTCCTGATGCCCCTGCCCCCTCCTGATGCCCCTGCCCCCTCCTGATGCCCCTGCGCCCTGAATAGCAGCAGTTTTGCTCGTGAAGGTGGCGACTGTGACAAACGCCCTGCACCTTTTAAGGAGGGCAGTTCCTGGAGGGCGGAGCCGGGACAGGGGCGGCTGCGGGAGGCTATATACCCCCCAGCTCCACCGGTAGATGCCCCGCACATGCCCCGCACATGCCCCGCGACTCAGGGCGACGGGCGCAGACGAGAATTTCCCCGACAGAGTTTAGAACGAACGTCGAGCAGGAATGAAACGGCAAAGAAATCAGAGAAATGATTAAGGTTTATTTGTAAGAACTTGAGTTGTGAGGAGAGAAGGAGGAGAAAGGAGAAGAGGAGAAGGAGAGGAAGAGGAGGAGGAGGAGGAGGAGGAACAGGAGGAGGAGGAGGAGAGGAACAGGAGGAGGAGGAGGAGGGCAGGTGGTGTCAGGTTTCTCCAACAGCTGAGCTCAGGCAGCTGAAACAGGCCCTGGTCTGAAAATGGTTCTGCTGATATTTTTAGCTCCGTCTCCGCCGCCCTCAGGAGGAAGAAGAGAAGAGAGGAGGAGTTAAGGAGCAGAGGAGGAGTTAAGGAGCAGAGGAGGAGGAGCAGAGGAGGAGTGAAGGAGGAGAGGAGGAGTTAAGGAGCAGAGGAGGAGGAGCAGAGGAGGAGTTAAGGAGCAGAGGAGGAGGAGCAGAGGAGGAGTGAAGGAGGAGAGGAAGAGGAGGAGCAGAGGAGGAGTGCAGAGGAAGAGGAGGAGCAGAGGAGGAGTGCAGAGGAAGAGGAGGAGCAGAGGAGGAGTGCAGAGGAAGAGGAGGAGCAGAGGAGGAGTGCAGAGGAAGAGGAGGAGCAGAGGAGGAGTTAAGGAGCAGAGGAGGAGGAGCAGAGGAGGAGTTAAGGAGCAGAGGAGGAGGAGGAGCAGAGGAGGAGTTAAGGAGCAGAGGAGGAGAAGGAGGAAGAGGAGGAGGAGCAGAGGAGGAGTTAAGGAGCAGAGAAGGAGGAGCATAGGAGGAGGAGCAGAGGAGGAGTTAAGGAGCAGAGGAGGAGTTAAGGAGCAGAGGAGGAGTTAAGGAGGAGAGGAGGAGTTAAGGAGCGGAGGAGCAGAGGAGGAGTTAAGAAGCAGAGGAGGAGGAGTTAAGGAGCAGAGGAGGAGGAGCAGAGGAGGAAGAGGAGGAGGAGTTAAGGAGCAGAGGAGGAAGAGGAGGAGGAGGAGAAGAGGCCGTAGAAGTGGTTAAACACATGACTGTCCTCAGGGTTTCCGAGGATTCATTTGGTTTGTTGTTAGCGCGTTAGCTCCATTAGCTCCATTAGCTCCGTTAGCTCCGTTAGCTCCGTTAGCTCTGTTAGCTCCGTTAGCTCCGTCGCCGTGGCAGCAGGTTCCTCCTCAGGAATGTGGTTGGACGTGTTACTGGACGTTCTCCATCATCTTTAGAAACTCTGCACCAAAAGAAGCAGAAAAATAAAGTCCAAACTCAACGAAACACAATGAAACCAGGGCGGGAATGTTCCGCAATATGACTTTAAACCTTTCTATTGTCATGGAGAGCAAACCAGACCCGGTGACAGGTCAGATCTGTGGAGAGGCGACTCTGCTCACAGTCAGTGTTTCTGAGCTCTAAATCCACCTGTGACTGAAGAAATGTAAAGTGGAGCTGTTTAAAGTCAGACTGCGGAACATTCCAGACAGAGCAGTGACGTCTCCATGGAAACAAGCAGGCGACTCTACAACAGAAAAGTTGCACAGTGCAGCTTTAAAACACATCAGTTCAAACAGCTTCAGTGAAACAGATAAATTCTACAACAAGTTTAGAGCGTCCTACTGCCCCCTGCTGCCCCTTACTGCCCCCTGCTGCCCCCTACTGCCCCTTACTGCCCCCTGCTGCCCCTTACTGCCCCCTGCTGTCCCCTACTGCCCCTTACTGCCCCCTGCTGCCCCCTGCTGCCCCCTACTGCCCCTTACTGCCCCCTACTGCCCCCTGCTGCCCCTTACTGCCCCCTGCTGTCCCCTACTGCCCCCTACTACCCCCTACTGCCCCCTACTACCCCCTACTGCCCCCTACTGCCCCCTACTGCCCCCTGCTGTCCCCTACTGCCCCCTCCTGCCCCCTACTGCCCCCTACTGCCCCCTACTCCCCCCTACTGCCCCCTACTACCCCCTACTGCCCCCTACTGCCCCCTACTGCCCCCTGCTGCCCCCTACTACCCCCTACTGCCCCCTACTAAACATCAGAACACAAGGTGTACCTGGTTTAGACCTGGTTTAGACCTGGTTTAGACCTGGTTTAGACCTGGTTTAGTCCTGGTTTAGACCTGGTTTAGACCTGGTTTAGACCTGGTTTAGACCTGGTTTAGACCTGGTTTAGACCTGGTTTAGTCCTGGTTTAGACCTGGTTTAGACCTGGTTTAGACCTGGTTTAGTCCTGGTTTAGACCTGGTTTAGACCTGGTTTAGACCTGGTTTAGACCTGGTTTAGACCTGGTTTAGACCTGGTTTAGACCTGGTTTGGTCCCAAATACTTTTTAACTCTTTCTAACTCTACTTGAGTAACTTTTACCTTGTACTTCTACTTGAATATTATTCTGTAGTACAGTTACTGGCCCACCTGCAGTACTTTTACTGCAGTACTTTAGGCCCCTCCCCCTGCAGTACTTTTACTGTAGTACTTTAGGCCCCACCATCTGCAGTACTTTTACTGCAGTACTTTAGGCCCCTCCCCCTGCAGTACTTTTACTGTAGTACTTTAGGCCCCTCCCCCTGCAGTACTTTTACTGTAGTACTTTAGGCCCCTCCCCCTGCAGTACTTTTACTGCAGTACTTTAGGCCCCTCCCCCTGCAGTACTTTTACTGCAGTACTTTAGGGCCCTCCCCCTGCAGTACTTTTACTGTAGTACTTTAGGCCCCTCCCCCTGCAGTACTTTTACTGCAGTACTTTAGGCCCCTCCCCCTGCAGTACTTTTACTGTAGTACTTTAGGCCCCTCCCCCTGCAGTACTTTTACTGTAGTACTTTAGGCCCCTCCCCCTGCAGTACTTTTACTGCAGTACTTTAGGCCCCTCCCCCTGCAGTACTTTTACTGTAGTACTTTAGGCCCCTCCCCCTGCAGTACTTTTTCGATCTGGTGTTTTTCTCACCGTCGAAGTCGATCTTTCCGTCCTTGTTGCTGTCAGATTCTCCAAACATCTCGTCGATGTCCTCCTCCGTCACCGCCTCCCCCGTCATGTGCAGGATCTCCCCGAACTCCTCACGGTCCACGAAGCCGTCACCGTTTCTGCCACGACGAGGAAATATCACAGGAGGAGAAATCACAGGAGGAAAAATCACAGGAGGAAATATCACAGGAGGAAATATCACAGGAGGAAATATCACAGGAGGAAAAATCACAGGAGGAAATATCACAGGAGGAAAAATGACAGAAGGAAAAATGACAGGAGGAAAAATGACAGGAGGAAAAATCACAGGAGGAAATATCACAGGAGGAAATATCACAGGAGGAAATATCACAGGAGGAAATATCACAAGAGGAAATATCACAGGAGGAAAAATCACAGGAGGAAAAATCACAGGAGGAAATATCACAGGAAAAAATATCACAGGAGGAAATATCACAGGAGGAAAAATCACAGGAGGAAATATCACAGGAGGAAAAATCACAGGAGGAAAAATCACAGGAGGAAATATCACAAGAGGAAATACCACAGAAGGAAAAATGACAGGAGGAAAAATCACAGGAGGAAATATCACAGGAGGAAATATCACAAGAGGAAATATCACAGGAGGAAAAATCACAGGAGGAAAAATCACAGGAGGAAATATCACAGGAAAAAATATCACAGGAGGAAATATCACAGGAGGAAAAATCACAGGAGGAAATATCACAGGAGGAAAAATCACAGGAGGAAATATCACAGGAGGAAAAATCACAGGAGGAAATATCACAGGAGGAAAAATCACAGGAGGAAATATCACAGGAGGAAAAATCACAGGAGGAAATATCACAGGAGGAAAAATCACAGGAGGAAATATCACAGGAGGAAATATCACAGGAAAAAATATCACAGGAGGAAATATCACAGGAAGAAATATCACAGGAGGAAATATCACAGGAGGAAAAATCACAGGAGAAAATATCAGGAGGAAATATCACAGGAGGAAAAATCACAGGAGGAAATATCACAGGAGGAAATATCACAGGAGGAAAAATCACAGGAGGAAATATCACAGGAGGAAATATCACAGGAGGAGAAATCACAGGAGGAAATATCACAGGAGGAAAAATCACAGGAGGAAAAATCACAGGAGGAAATATCACAGGAGGAAATATCACAGGAGGAAATATCACAGGAGGAAAAATCACAGGAGGAAATATCACAGGAGGAGAAATCACAGGAGGAAATATCACAGGAGGAAAAATCACAGGAGGAAAAATCACAGGAGGAAATATCACAGGAGGAAATATCACAGGAGGAAATATCACAGGAGGAAAAATCACAGGAGGAAATATCACAGGAGGAAATATCACAGGAGGAAATATCACAGGAGGAGAAATCACAGGAGGAAAAATCACAGGAGGAAATATCACAGGAGGAAAAATCACAGGAGGAAATATCACAGGAGGAAATATCACTTGTTTGTCCACATGAAGGCGCTGTTGCTCTGTGTGGATCAGAATGATGTCACAGAAACAGCAGACAAAAAGAACTGAATAAAATGATAAATAATGACTAAGGACGTAACAATAACTAAGGTAAATCTGGTGCTGTGGTCAAAGTCCCAATAATCTGCAGCATCACAATATGTCAAATCCCAAGTCTCTTTGGAACTACATAGACCATGATCCTTTGCTCCGTTTCAGTGCAGACAACATGAAGAAATAACTGTTCTAAGCACTTTTACATCTTCATTCTGTGGATTAAGTCTGTGAAGCATTTTTAGAGGAAAAGGAGCAGATTCACAGTTTTACATTGGAATAAATCTGGTCCAGATTTGGATTTCGTTTCGTCCCTAATGACAAGAAATGTTGCACCAAACGACTGAAGCGTTTCAGAGTCAGTCTGTTCTTCTGTAGAATATCGGAATATCCTGAACTTTCCCACCATATCGTGATAAATATCGTACGTGAGGTTGAGACATGACCGTATCGTATCGTATCGTATTGTGAGACTTGGAGATCGTTACAGCTCTGATAAATATTATTGGTGTAAAAACGTTTTGCAGTTGCAGCTCGTTCCTCCACCAGCATCGTCGGCTCATTTATTCATCTGAACATTCTGAATATTTATCAGATTAATATTTACCACATTTGTAATTTTATGTATAAAAGTCTTTATAATTCCCCAAACATTTCACATTTTACTTTAAAACCAACTCGGAGATTCATAGAGACAAAACTCGTGTCCAGAATGTGCCACATCCAGAAAAGCTTTGAATTGTGGATGTTTCATTGTTTTAATCCAGGTTTGAATCATCAGAGGATTATGGGACATGGAGTCTCAGGATAACCTACATTAGAGCAGAGGATTATGGGACATGGAGGCTCAGGATAAACTACATTAGAGCAGAGGATTATGGGACATGGAGTCTCAGGATAAACTACATTAGAGCAGAGGATTATGGGACATGGAGTCTCAGCATAAACTACATTAGAGCAGAGGATTATGGGACATGT
>CM068345.1:707922-732922 GCA_034769755.1 Odontamblyopus lacepedii
AGAACTTGCCCCCATCACTACACTAGTTCGGAACTTGCCCCCATCACTACACTAGTTCAGAACTTGCCCCCATCACTACACTAGTTCAGAACTTGCCCCCATCACTACACTAGTTCAGAACTTGCCCCCATCGCTGCACTAGTTCAGAACTTGCCCCCATCACTGCACTAGTTCAGAACTTGCCCCCATCACTGCACTAGTTCAGAACTTGCCCCCATCACTGCACTAGTTCAGAACTTGCCCCCATCACTACACTAGTTCAGAACTTGCCCCATCACTACACTAGTTCAGAACTTGCCCCCATCACTACACTAGTTCAGAACTTGCCCCATCACTACACTAGTTCAGAACTTGCCCCCATCACTGCACTAGTTCAGAACTTGCCCCCATCACTACACTAGTTCAGAACTTGCCCCCATCACTACACTAGTTCAGAACTTGCCCCATCACTACACTAGTTCAGAACTTGCCCCCATCACTACACTAGTTCAGAACTTGCCCCATCACTACACTAGTTCAGAACTTGCCCCCATCACTGCACTAGTTCAGAACTTGCCCCCATCACTGCACTAGTTCAGAACTTGCCCCCATCACTACACTAGTTCAGAACTTGCCCCCATCACTACACTAGTTCAGAACTTGCCCCATCACTACACTAGTTCAGAACTTGCCCCATCACTACACTAGTTCAGAACTTGCCCCCATCACTGCACTAGTTCAGAACTTGCCCCATCACTACACTAGTTCAGAACTTGCCCCCATCACTACACTAGTTCAGAACTTGCCCCCATCACTACACTAGTTCAGAACTTGCCCCCATCACTACACTAGTTCAGAACTTGCCCCATCACTACACTAGTTCAGAACTTGCCCCCATCACTACACTAGTTCAGAACTTGCCCCATCACTACACTAGTTCAGAACTTGCCCCCATCACTACACTAGTTCAGAACTTGCCCCCATCACTGCACTAGTTCAGAACTTGCCCCCATCGCTACACTAGTTCAGAACTTGCCCCCATCACTACACTAGTTTGTTGCCTTGACAGACTCGTACAGGCTCGTACTGTGGGGGCGGAGCCTCGTACAGGCTCGTACTGTGGGGGCGGAGCCTCGTACTGCTCGCTGCAGGAGAGTTTGTGTGTTAAATGTGTGAATGAGTCTCACCTGCGATCATCTCCTCCGTGAGGAAGGAGCGAGCGTCGCTCTGGGCGTCGGTCGGCTGAAAAATACAAAAGGTCAAAGGTCAAATTTAACCAGATTTAAAACCACATCAGAAATAAACCCGGAACTCCCTGTGTGGGCACAGAGGGGCACAGAGGGGCAGATAGAGGCACAGAGGGGCACAGAGGGGCAGATAGAGGCACAGAGGGGCACAGAGGGGCAGATAGAGGCACAGAGGGGCACAGAGGGGCACAGAGGGGCAGATAGAGGCACAGAGGGGCACAGAGGGGCAGATAGAGGCACAGAGGGGCACACAGAGGGGCAGATAGAGGCACAGAGGGGCACAGAGGGGCAGATAGAGGCACAGAGGGGCACAGAGGGGCAGATAGAGGCACAGAGGGGCACACAGAGGGGCAGATAGAGGGGCAGAGAGAGGCACAGAGGGGCAGATAGAGGCACAGAGGGGCACAGAGGGGCACAGAGGGGCAGATAGAGGCACAGAGGGGCACAGAGGGGCACAGAGGGGCAGATAGAGGCACAGAGGGGCAGATAGAGGCACAGAGGGGCAGATAGAGGCACAGAGGGGCAGATAGAGGCACAGAGGGGCACACAGAGGGGCACAGAGGGGCAGATAGAGGCACAGAGGGGCAGATAGAGGCACAGAGGGGCAGATAGAGGCACAGAGGGGCACAGAGGGGCAGATAGAGGCACAGAGGGGCACACAGAGGGGCAGATAGAGGCACAGAGGGGCACAGAGGGGCAGATAGAGGCACACAGGGGCACAGAGGGGCAGATAGAGGCACAGAGGGGCAGATAGAGGCACAGAGGAGCACAGAGGGGCAGATAGAGGCACAGAGGGGCACAGAGGGGCAGATAGAGGCACAGAGGGGCAGATAGAGGCACAGAGGGGCAGATAGAGGCACAGAGGGGCACAGAGGGGCAGATAGAGGCACAGAGGGGCAGATAGAGGCACAGAGGGGCAGATAGAGGCACAGAGGAGCACAGAGGGGCAGATAGAGGCACAGAGGGGCAGATAGAGGCACAGAGGGGCACACAGAGGGGCACAGAGGGGCAGATAGAGGCACAGAGGGGCAGATAGAGGCACAGAGGGGCAGATAGAGGCACAGAGGGGCACAGAGGAGCAGATAGAGGCACAGAGGGGCACACAGAGGGGCAGATAGAGGCACAGAGGGGCACAGAGGGGCAGATAGAGGCACAGAGGGGCAGATAGAGGCACAGAGGAGCACAGAGGGGCAGACAGAGGCACAGAGGGGCAGATAGAGGCACAGAGGAGCACAGAGGGGCAGATAGAAGCACAGAGGGGCACAGAGGGGCAGATAGAGGCACAGAGGGGCAGATAGAGGCACAGAGGGGCACACAGAGGGGCAGATAGAGGCACAAAGGGGCAGATAGAGGCACAGAGGGGCACAGACGGGCACAGAGGAGCACAGAGGGGCACAGAGGAGCACACAGGGGCACAGAGGAGCACAGAGGGGCAGATAGAGGCACAGAGGGGCAGATAGAGGGGCAGACACATTCCGGTCTCTGGCTCAGACTCAGAGCAGCTGTTTGTTTAATCCCGTTTGGCCTCGAGTCAGTCCAGTCGTGTCACAAACACTACAAATAGACTCTGTCCTCCTTGAGGGGCCCTTCTGTGGGCTCCTGTGTGGCTCCTGTGGGGCTCCTGTGGGCTCCTGTGGGGCTCCTGTGTGGCTCCTGTGGGCTCCTGTAGGGTTCCTGTGTGGCTCCTGTGGGCTCCTGTGGGGCTCCTGTGGGCTCCTGTGGGGCTCCTGTGGGCTCCTGTGGGCTCCTGTGTGGCTCCTGTGGGGCTCCTGTGTGGCTCCTGTGGGCTCCTGTGGGGCTCCTGTGTGGCTCCTGTGGGCTCCTGTGTGGCTCCTGTGGGCTCCTGTGTGGCTCCTGTGGGGCTCCTGTGGGCTCCTGTGGGCTCCTGTGTGGCTCCTGTGGGGCTCCTGTGTTGCTCCTGTGTGGCTCCTGTGTTGCTCCTGTGTGGCTCCTGTGGGGCTCCTGTGTGGCTCCTGTGTGGCTCCTGTGTGGCTCCTGTGGGGCTCCTGTGGGGCTCCTGTGGGCTCCTGTGGGGCTCCTGTGGGGTCACAGGGGTCCTCTGCGCTCCTGCCCCCCTGAACCCCTCTGAGGAGCCACAGGAGGGAGGACGTCATGTTCACAGGTGAGGTAAGGTTTATTTATATAGTGCTTTACACACACACGTCCCCAAAGTGCTTTACACACACACATGTCCCCAAAGTGCTTTACACACACACACACACGTCCCCAAAGTGCTTTACACACACACATGTCCCCAAAGTGCTTTACACACACACACACGTCCCCAAAGTGCTTTACACACACACATGTCCCCAAAGTGCTTTACACACACACATGTCCCCAAAGTGCTTTACACACACACATGTCCCCAAAGTGCTTTACACACACACATGTCCCCAAAGTGCTTTACACACACATGTCCCCAAAGTGCTTTACACACACACATGTCCCCAAAGTGCTTCACACAGCATTTTACTGAATATTCTTCATTCAGTCCAGACCCGGTGGTGGTGCTACTGTTGTAGCCACAGTTGCCCTGGGGCAGACTGACGGTCCCTCCGACCACCACCACCACCACTCACTCACCCAACTGAGTTAATGGGGGAAACCGGAGCCCGGAGGAAACCCATCCAGACACAGGCAGAACATGCAAACTCCACACAGAAAGGCCCGGGCGACCCGGGGATCGAACCCGCAACCTTCTTGCTGTGAGGCCTGAGTGCCACTGTGCTGCCACAGGACTGTTTAAGATCAGACGGGGCTAAAACTACAGACCTGCTGCTGTCCAGCGATTAACAGATGAATCACACTTTTGAAATATGATTCATCATCAACAACAAAAACAACAAAACCAGATCTAAACCAGAAATGTGAAGATTTTACCCCAGTTTTGCTCGACCTGTGAACCATGGATAAACTCCACAGCCCCGGTTCAGACGAGTCCGACGCAGCCGAACGCTCTGAATAATGTGAAGTGAATGCATTTTTAACCACACCACAAATCACATTTTGCAGCGTGATTTTAACTCAAACATATTTATGAAAAAGGACGAGGATCCAAGTCCTGAAAAAACTGACGAAGGAGCAGGTTTCAAACTCCATCTGTGAGTTTGTGTCACTTCAACAATGCGACGATGACAAAACCCCGAGAACAAACAGGGCTGAGCTAACAGGCTAACAGGCTAACAGGCTAACAGGCTAACAGGCTAACAGGCTAACGGTCACAGGCTCCACTCTGACATTGACGTCTAATTGTGGGAGTCGTGTGTCCGTTTGTTCTCAGACGTCCTGCACTCCCACATTTCCCCCGTGGTCGCAGCAGCGGCACATTCGCTTTTTCCAACATCCCGACATTCGACATTTGATTATTAAGTTTGGACTGAGCTCTTTTCTGGACCAGATTTTCTGGAGGCGTAGGAGCACTGAGGGCGACGGAGGAGGTGCCGCCTGGTTTAATCCTGTTGTAGTCCTGTTTTAGATCTGGTTTTAGTCCTGCTTTAGATCTGTTTTAGATCTGGTTTAGACCTGGTTTAGTCTTGGCTTAGACTAAAACCCGGTCTAAATCAGGACTAGAACCATGCGTCCTCTCGCAGCGCTCAGGGCGCTGCTGCCTCACGAGTAAAGTGTCAGAATCCCCCTAAACTCAGAGAACAAACAGGGCTGAGATAACAGGCTAACCGGCTAACATGCTAACATGCTAACAGGCTAACATGCTAACCGGCTAACAGGCTAACAGTGAGGCTATTTTTACTGAGCACTTTGGAAGGATTTGAGCTGGATTTACTCAAGGTTATTCTTCTGCTAAGTTTGGAGGTGTAAAGTCCGGCTGTCTCCTGTTACTGTCCTGCTCCTCTGCTCGTCTCCACTTCTGGGAAATCCACATCGTCCACATCATCATCTAAGAATAATGATGCATAATCCCTCAGCAGCTCATGTGGACGGCTCTGAAACCTGCGAAACCTGAAACCCTCAAACCAGAAAACACAATTTCTCTGAAGAACTGGATCCATGTGGGGTAGAAAAGGTCTAAACCAGGTCTAAACCAGGACTAAACCAGGTCTAAACCAGGTCTAAACCAGGTCTAAACCAGGACTAAACCAGGTCTAAACCAGGTCTAAATCAGGTCTAAACCAGGACTAAACCAGGTCTAAACCAGGACTAAACCAGGTCTAAACCAGGTCTAAACCAGGTCTTAACCAGGTCTAAACTAAGACAAAAACCAGGACTAAAAACCAAAGGTTCGTTAGAGTTTTCTTTCTGGACCCCGAACCCAATAAAAAAAAATGTAAACAATCAAAAGAATAAAAAAAAATTCTAATTGAAATTTGAACATTTGAAACCAGATTTTCCTTCCCCAAACTGGACGAGATTCGGCAGAGTTCAAATCTGAGTTAAAATCCATTTATTTCAGTAAAATGATCCCAAAATCGTATAAACATGTTTCCGTTTTCCGTCTGGACTCTGCTCCGTCTGGAGGGACAGAGCTTCAGATTTCAGATGAGCGTTTTCTGTTGTGTCTCTGAGCAAGACACGTCCCTCAAAGAGCCAAAAACCAAAGCAGGAGGAAGGGCATCTGGAGTAAAACCTGCACGTGTAGTCCTGACCCTGCCCTCTCCCGTGTGGAGTTCTTACCATGGTGTGTTGCTCCGGGGCACAGCGGCAGCACAGCGTCTGAGTGAGAGTCCTTTGAGTGAGTGAACGAAGCGGGGCATAAATACCCCCTCCTGATACCCCCCGAACAATCCCCCTGAGCCCCCCTGCCCCCGGTGCCACTCACCCCCCTGCCCCCGGTGCCACTCACCCCCCTGCCCCCCGGTGCCACTCACCCCCCTGCCCCCTGCCCCCCGCCCCCTGCCCCCCGCCCCCTGCCCCCCGCCCCCTGCCCTGGTACCTGGCCAGAACCGCCGCGTTATCACAATGTATTTCACCGTGAAATATCTGAACCAGGATTAAAACTGGACTAAACTGGACTAAAACAGGAATAAACCAGATCTAGACCAGATCTAGACCAGGACTAAACCAGGACTGAATGTTCATACCTCCTCGTCACAGCCTGATCCCGTCACATCTCAGGAGCTCAGCAGGACCTGGTCATGGACACACAGCAAAAAAGGCCTATCAAAAATAAGAAGAAAAAAACAAAAAAAACAATTTTGAGGTAAAAATTCCCTATTTTAAGTGAAATTTTCTGCCAGTGCAGTAAGAAATTTTCACTTACCAAGTTTTCTTAAAACAAGACGAAATCTGAATCTTGTTCTAAGCAGAAAACACGAGTTTCAAGTGTTTATGGACAGATTTTTCCCCTTATTGGTTTGAGAAGGAAGTTAAACCTGGACTGAGTTAATATAAAAAGTGCTTAGAATAAGTTGTAATATCGAGATAAGATAAATCAGGATGAATATCTTGAAACAAGTAAAAAATCTCATCTTATTAAGGAAAAAAAATCTTAAAATTGATCTTTTAAGATGAATCTGCTTAATTCAAGTCAGTTTAACTCCATCCATCTTCTCCTGTTTAATCCAGCTGGGTCGCGGGGGCAGTTCACCCCCCAGTCCTCTGCACCTGACCCCCTCTGACCCCCCTGACCCCCTCTGACCCCCCTGACCCCCTCTGACCCCCTCTGACCCCCTCTGACCCCCTAGGAGGAGACATCCTGGTCCCTGATGTTAGTTCAGGTGCTGCAGGTTTTGAGTTGATGGGGGAATGGTCGAGACTCTTGAAAACCTTGAAAAAAACCCAGTAATCTCACTGGGACTTTCCTGGTTAAAGAAAGGTTAAAAAACAAAACAAATTCAACCAGGTTTAAACCAAATCTGAACCAGGACTAATCAGGTCTTAACCAGGATCTAACTGGGACTAAACCAGATCAAATCTAAGACTAAACATAGGACTAACCCAGGTGTTTAACAGGACTAAAGCAGGGTTAGGGTTAGGGGGGTCTGTCCTTCATAGAGTGCACTCTTTGGGGTCTGTCCTTCATAGACTTCACTCTTTGGGGTCTGTCCTTCATAGACTTCACTCTTTGGGGTCTGTCCTTCATAGACTGCACTCTTTGGGGTCTGTCCTTCATAGACTGCACTCTTTGGGGTCTGTCCTTCATAGACTGCACTCTTTGGGGTCTGTCCTTCATAGACTTCACTCTTTGGCGTCTGTCCTTCATAGACTTCACTCTTTGGGGTCTGTCCTTCGTAGACTTCACTCTTTGGGGTCTGTCCTTCATAGACTTCCCTCTTTGGGGTCTGTCCTTCATAGACTGCACTCTTTGGGGTCTGTCCTTCGTAGACTTCACTCTTTGGGGTCTGTCCTTCATAGACTGCACTCTTTGGGGTCTGTCCTTCATAGACTTCACTCTTTGGGGTCTGTCCTTCATAGACTTCCCTCTTTGGGGTCTGTCCTTCATAGACTTCACTCTTTGGGGTCTGTCCTTCATAGACTTCCCTCTTTGGGGTCTGTCCTTCATAGACTTCCCTCTTTGGGGTCTGTCCTTCGTAGACTTCACTCTTTGGGGTCTGTCCTTCATAGACTTCACTCTTTGGGGTCTGTCCTTCATAGACTTCACTCTTTGGGGTCTGTCCTTCGTAGACTGCACTCTTTGGGGTCTGTCCTTCATAGACTTCACTCTTTGGGGTCTGTCCTTCATAGACTTCCCTCTTTGGGGTCTGTCCTTCGTAGACTTCACTCTTTGGGGTCTGTCCTTCGTAGACTTCACTCTTTGGGGTCTGTCCTTCGTAGAGTGCACTCTTTGGGGTCTGTCCTTCGTAGAGTGCACTCTTTGGGGTCTGTCCTTCATAGACTTCACTCTTTGGGGTCTGTCCTTCGTAGACTTCCCTCTTTGGGGTCTGTCCTTCGTAGACTGCACTCTTTGGGGTCTGTCCTTCGTAGAGTGCACTCTTTGGGGTCTGTCCTTCATAGACTTCACTCTTTGGGGTCTGTCCTTCGTAGAGTGCACTCTTTGGGGTCTGTCCTTCATAGACTTCACTCTTTGGGGTCTGTCCTTCGTAGAGTGCACTCTTTGGGGTCTGTCCTTCATAGACTTCACTCTTTGGGGTCTGTCCTTCATAGACTTCACTCTTTGGGGTCTGTCCTTTGTAGAGTGCACTCTTTGGGGTCTGTCCTTCGTAGAGTGCACTCTTTGGGGTCTGTCCTTCATAGACTTCACTCTTTGGGGTCTATCCTTCATAGACTTCACTCTTTGGGGTCTATCCTTCGTAGAGTGCACTCTTTGGGGTCTGTCCTTCATAGACTTCCCTCTTTGGGGTCTGTCCTTCATAGACTTCACTCTTTGGGGTCTATCCTTCATAGACTTCCCTCTTTGGGGTCTGTCCTTCATAGACTTCCCTCTTTGGGGTCTGTCCTTCATAGACTTCACTCTTTGGGGTCTGTCCTTCATAGACTTCCCTCTTTGGGGTCTGTCCTTCATAGACTTCACTCTTTGGGGTCTGTCCTTCATAGACTTCCCTCTTTGGGGTCTGTCCTTCATAGACTTCACTCTTTGGGGTCTGTCCTTCGTAGACTGCACTCTTTGGGGTCTGTCCTTCATAGACTTCCCTCTTTGGGGTCTGTCCTTCATAGACTTCACTCTTTGGGGTCTGTCCTTCATAGACTGCACTCTTTGGGGTCTGTCCTTCGTAGACTGCACTCTTTGGGGTCTGTCCTTCATAGACTTCCCTCTTTGGGGTCTGTCCTTCATAGACTTCCCTCTTTGGGGTCTGTCCTTCATAGACTTCACTCTTTGGGGTCTGTCCTTCATAGACTTCACTCTTTGGGGTCTGTCCTTCATAGACTTCACTCTTTGGGGTCTGTCCTTCATAGACTTCCCTCTTTGGGGTCTGTCCTTCATAGACTTCACTCTTTGGGGTCTGTCCTTTGTAGACTTCACTCTTTGGGGTCTGTCCTTCGTAGACTGCACTCTTTGGGGTCTGTCCTTCGTAGACTTCACTCTTTGGGGTCTGTCCTTCGTAGACTGCACTCTTCTAAAGTTCTTCATCCGTTGCACCTTAGCTGGAGTTACTTTTGGGAAAAAAAAAACACAAATATGATTTTTGATCCACAGACTTTGTAATTTGCATTGAAATGTATAAATAAAATTGTAATAAAACAACAACTTTGTACTGATTTTACTATGAGATCTCGAGACGGTAAATTCACAAAAGTTGAACCTAATTATTTCTGTGAGTGACTAAAGCCAAGAGCCGCTGTGTTACGACCGTGTCCTGTTTCTAAATGGACGCAGTTCAGGCTCCAGACGCTGCATTCCAAACAGGAAGTGCTCCAGGCGCCTCTTCCTGCTCCACTGTCTCTGGCTTCAGTGGCCTCGGCATTTTGCTCTGAAATGAACAAAATTCCACTGTTTTGTTTGTCAGACAAGTCCTGCTCGTCGCACAGACCCTGGCTCCAGGTTCTCTCCTGTGATGGCTGGCCGCAGTGAGCTTCATTTGCCTGGAGCTGGACTGTCACTCAGAACTCACTGCGCTCTGAGCCACTGTGTCTGAGAGAGGCTCTGGAGAATGTGGTGATGTCATCGGAAACACAGAGCCCACCTGACCCCGCCCCTCCCCCTGACCCCGCCCCCTGATCCCGCCCCTTGACCCCGCCCCCTAACCCCGCCCCTCCCTTTGGCTCTGTTGACATGTGTCACTTGATCCTTTGGTTTCATAGTGAAGTTTTTAAAAGCTACACAAGAAACCAGGGTTAAACCAGGACTAAACCAGGACTAAACCAGGACTAAACCAGGACTAAACCAGGACTAAACCAGGACTAAAGCAGGACTAAACCAGGACTAAAGCAGGACTAAACCAGGACTAAACCAGGACTAAAGCAGGACTAAACCAGGACTAAACCAGGACTAAAGCAGGACTAAACCAGGACTAAAGCAGGACTAAACCAGGACTAAACCAGGACTAAACCAGGACTAAACCAGGACTAAAGCAGGACTAAACCAGGACTAAACCAGGACTAAAGCAGCACTAAACCAGGACTAAACCAGACCAGGACTAAAGCAGGACTAAACCAGGACTAAACCAGACCAGGACTAAAGCAGGACTAAACCAGGACTAAACCAGGACTAAACCAGACCAGGACTAAAGCAGGACTAAACCAGGACTAAACCAGGACTAAACCAGGACTAAACCAGGACTAAAGCGGGACTAAAGCGGGACTAAACCAGGACTAAAGCAGGACTAAAGCAGGACTAAAGCAGGACTAAACCAGGACTAAACCAGGACTGAACCAGGACTGAACCAGGACTAAACCAGGACTAAACCAGGACTAAACCAGGACTGAACCAGGACTAAACCAGGACTAAACCAGGACTAAAGCAGGACTAAACCAGGACTAAACCAGGACTGAACCAGGACTGAACCAGGACTAAACCAGGACTAAAGCAGGACTAAACCAGGACTGAACCAGGACTAAACCAGGACTAAAGCAGGACTAAACCAGTACTGAACCAGGACTATACCAGTACTAAACCGGGTCTAAATGGACAGAGTCTTGGTCCTGGACTCTCCAGATTTAGACCCCACAGCCGCACTGTAAAACAAAACGAGCATCTCCATCAGAACCAAACTTGTGTCTTGGGTGATGGACTTTTAACACGTCACCGAGTTTACGCTTTTCGTTTTTGGGCTTAAAATAAAGAGTTCTGCTTTTTATTTGAAGTCTCATTTTTTAACTATGTAAATTCAACTTAAACTCAACACATTCTGACTCATTTGTTTCATTTCAGTTTGGACTCTGCTCAAAGCAAAGAGTCTCAGGTCTGCAGTTTAGCTCAAACTCACATTTGCTCTTCTTCTTCTCTGTGCAGTCGCTGATTTGATGTTGTATTTTTGCAGTGCTTGGAGTGTGAGCTGAAGAAGCCCCCACGACAGCTGAGGTCCGGCCCCGGGGCATCTGGACTAAACCCAGGCCAGCCCTGGGACCAGAGAGATTCCAGAGGGGGGGGGGCTGGAACACGCCGCCGATTCAGATCAACATGTTCCTTTTATTGTTTTAAAATGTTCTATTTGCCCAAACAAATTCACAGGTTTTATAATCTAAAAATCTCCTTATTGCCCTAAAAACAAAAAAAGTGCAGTGGCTCCATGACTTTCCTGGTCCAGTCCTGGAAACAGCTCCTGTCAGGTCCAGGGCCAGAGCCACAGCACTTCTGCATTTCCAGGGTGGAAATTACATTTGGATTTGTTCATTTGGACTGAAATAAACCTTTAAATAAAAATAGAAAGAGATGCACAATTACACACACCAAGATGTGTCATTTTCCATGTGTGTGAGAATTAACTCCACTTAGAGCGACTTTTTCCCTCGTTATAAACACACACAGTCAGAGGAGTCGACCATCTTGACTCACTTCACTCTTTGGCAAAGTTTGGCTCCATCAAAATGGACGGAGCGCATGAGTTTGGGGAAAACAAAGTTCCTGTTGGACACTCGTTTTGCTCCCGTCATCACACAGCGTGAGTGTGACGTAGGATAAAGCCGCAGAAATGTACGGAAACCTCTATGTCTGCACTTTCAGAGGGGAAAAGGACGTTTCTGTCTTTTACCGTTAAAGTTCTGCAGTTATAGAAACATGTTCCTCTGATACCGTCGGTCTTCGAGGGTTAATATTACCTAATCTGATGCAGGCTGGTTTTTGGTTGATCTGATTCGCCAGTGGCAAAAACTGCTGTTGTGTCCTTAGGCAAGACACTTCACCCACATTGCCTAGTATGAAAGTGATGTGTGCAGGGCAGGACTCCCTTGCATAAGAGATTAGTGTCTCAGTGGGACGTTCCTGGTTAAATAAAGGTTAAAGAAAATCAAAAACAGTAAAACAAAGGGCTGATTTACACAGGGCGGAAGTGGGAATGTTTGGAGGCACTGATCCTGTTCAGTAAAGGCCGGTTTTGCTCAGTTTTCTACTGTGGTCCCAATTTATTCACCTTCTTTCCTTCTTTAGAACCTTGATTCCTGGGAACATGTACCTCCACCATGTATAAGTCCACATGTATAAGTGCACATGTAAAAGTGCACATGTATAAGTGCACATGTATATGTGCACATGTATAAGTGCACATGTATAAGTGCACATGTATAAGTGCACATGTATAAGTGCACATGTATATGTGCACATGTATAAGTGCACATGTATAAGTGCACATGTATAAGTGCACATGTATATGTGCACATGTATAAGTGCACATGTATAAGTGCACATGTATAAGTGCACATGTATAAGTGCACATGTATAAGTGCACATGTATAAGTGCACATGTATAAGTCCACATGTATAAGTGCACATGTATAAGTGCACATGTATAAGTGCACATGTATAAGTGCACATGTATAAGTGCACATGTTCAAGTGCACATGTATAAGTGCACATGTATAAGTGCACATGTATAAGTGCACATGTATAAGTGCACATGTGTAAGTGCACATGTATAAGTGCACATGTATAAGTGCACATGTGTAAGTGCACATGTATAAGTGCACATGTATAAGTGCACATGTATAAGTGCACATGTGTAAGTGCACATGTATAAGTGCACATGTATAAGTGCACATGTATAAGTGCACATGTATAAGTGCACATGTTCAAGTGCACATGTATAAGTGCACATGTATAAGTGCACATGTATAAGTGCACATGTATAAGTGCACATGTTCAAGTGCACATGTATAAGTGCACATGTATAAGTGCGCATGTATAAGTGCGCATGTATAAGTGCGCATGTATAAGTGCACATGTATAAGTGCACATGTTCAAGTGCACATGTATAAGTGCACATGTATAAGTGCACATGTATAAGTGCGCATGTATAAGTGCACATGTATAAGTCCACATGTATAAGTGCGCATGTATAAGTCCACATGTATAAGTGCGCATGTATAAGTGCACATGTATAAGTGCGCATGTATAAGTGCACATGTATAAGTGCACATGTATAAGTGCACATGTATAAGTGCACATGTATAAGTGCACATGTATAAGTCCACATGTATAAGTCCACATGTATAAGTGCACATGTATAAGTGCACATGTATAAGTGCACATGTATAAGTGCACATGTATAAGTGCACATGTATAAGTGCACATGTATAAGTGCACATGTATAAGTGCACATGTATAAGTGCACATGTATAAGTGCACATGTGTAAGTGCACATGTATAAGTGCACATGTATAAGTGCACATGTATAAGTACACATGTATAAGTACACATGTATAAGTACACATGTATAAGTGCACATGTATAAGTACACATGTATAAGTGCACATGTATAAGTACACATGTATAAGTACACATGTATAAGTGCACATGTATAAGTACACATGTATAAGTGCACATGTATAAGTGCACATGTATAAGTGCACATGTATAAGTGCACATGTATAAGTGCACATGTATAAGTGCACATGTATAAGTGCACATGTATAAGTGCACATGTATAAGTCCACATGTATAAGTGCGCATGTATAAGTCCACATGTATAAGTGCGCATGTATAAGTGCACATGTATAAGTGCGCATGTATAAGTGCACATGTATAAGTGCACATGTATAAGTGCACATGTATAAGTGCACATGTATAAGTCCACATGTATAAGTGCGCATGTATAAGTGCACATGTATAAGTGCGCATGTATAAGTGCACATGTATAAGTGCACATGTATAAGTGCACATGTATAAGTCCACATGTATAAGTGCACATGTATAAGTGCGCATGTATAAGTGCACATGTATAAGTGCACATGTATAAGTGCACATGTATAAGTGCACATGTATAAGTCCACATGTATAAGTGCACATGTATAAGTACACATGTATAAGTGCGCATGTATAAGTGCGCATGTATAAGTGCGCATGTATAAGTACGCATGTATAAGTGCACATGTATAAGTCCACATGTATAAGTGCGCATGTATAAGTCCACATGTATAAGTGCGCATGTATAAGTGCACATGTATAAGTGCGCATGTATAAGTGCACATGTATAAGTGCACATGTATAAGTGCACATGTATAAGTGCACATGTATAAGTGCACATGTATAAGTCCACATGTATAAGTCCACATGTATAAGTGCACATGTATAAGTGCACATGTATAAGTGCACATGTATAAGTGCGCATGTATAAGTGCACATGTATAAGTGCACATGTATAAGTGCACATGTATAAGTGCACATGTATAAGTGCACATGTATAAGTGCACATGTTCAAGTGCACATGTATAAGTGCACATGTATAAGTGCACATGTATAAGTCCACATGTATAAGTGCACATGTATAAGTCCACATGTATAAGTGCGCATGTATAAGTCCACATGTATAAGTGCGCATGTATAACTACACATGTATAAGTGCACATGTATAAGTGCACATGTATAAGTACACATGTATAAGTGCACATGTATAAGTGCACATGTATAAGTGCACATGTATAAGTGCACATGTATAAGTGCACATGTATAAGTGCACATGTATAAGTGCACATGTATAAGTGCACATGTATAAGTCCACATGTATAAGTGCGCATGTATAAGTCCACATGTATAAGTGCGCATGTATAAGTGCACATGTATAAGTGCGCATGTATAAGTGCACATGTATAAGTGCACATGTATAAGTGCACATGTATAAGTGCACATGTATAAGTCCACATGTATAAGTGCGCATGTATAAGTGCACATGTATAAGTGCGCATGTATAAGTGCACATGTATAAGTGCACATGTATAAGTGCACATGTATAAGTCCACATGTATAAGTGCACATGTATAAGTGCGCATGTATAAGTGCACATGTATAAGTGCACATGTATAAGTGCACATGTATAAGTGCACATGTATAAGTCCACATGTATAAGTGCACATGTATAAGTACACATGTATAAGTGCGCATGTATAAGTGCGCATGTATAAGTGCGCATGTATAAGTGCACATGTATAAGTCCGCATGTATAAGTGCGCATGTATAAGTGCGCATGTATAAGTGCGCATGTATAAGTGCGCATGTATAAGTCCACATGTATAAGTGCACATGTATAAGTGCACATGTATAAGTGCACATGTATAAGTGCACATGTATAAGTGCACATGTATAAGTGCACATGTTCAAGTGCACATGTATAAGTGCACATGTATAAGTGCACATGTATAAGTCCACATGTATAAGTGCGCATGTATAAGTGCACATGTATAAGTGCACATGTATAAGTGCACATGTATAAGTGCACATGTATAAGTGCACATGTATAAGTCCACATGTATAAGTGCGCATGTATAAGTGCGCATGTATAAGTGCGCATGTATAAGTCCGCATGTATAAGTGCGCATGTATAAGTGCGCATGTATAAGTGCGCATGTATAAGTGCGCATGTATAAGTGCACATGTATAAGTGCACATGTATAAGTCCACATGTATAAGTGCGCATGTATAAGTGCGCATGTATAAGTGCGCATGTATAAGTCCGCATGTATAAGTGCGCATGTGTAAGTGCGCATGTATAAGTGCGCATGTATAAGTGCACATGTATAAGTGCACATGTATAAGTCCACATGTATAAGTGCGCATGTATAAGTCCACATGTATAAGTGCGCATGTATAAGTGCGCATGTATAAGTGCGCATGTATAAGTGCGCATGTATAAGTGCGCATGTATAAGTGCGCATGTATAAGTGCGCATGTATAAGTCCGCATGTATAAGTCCGCATGTATAAGTGCGCATGTATAAGTGCGCATGTATAAGTGCGCATGTATAAGTGCACATGTATAAGTGCACATGTATAAGTCCACATGTATAAGTGCACATGTATAAGTGCACATGTATAAGTGCACATGTATAAGTGCACATGTATAAGCGCACATGTATAAGTGCACATGTATAAGTCCACATGTATAAGTGCGCATGTATAAGTGCGCATGTATAAGTGCGCATGTATAAGTGCGCATGTATAAGTCCACATGTATAAGTGCACATGTATAAGTCCACATGTATAAGTGCGCATGTATAAGTGCGCATGTATAAGTGCACATGTATAAGTGCACATGTATAAGTCCACATGTATAAGTGCACATGTATAAGTGCACATGTATAAGTGCGCATGTATAAGTGCGCATGTATAAGTGCGCATGTATAAGTCCGCATGTATAAGTGCGCATGTATAAGTCCACATGTATAAGTGCACATGTATAAGTGCACATGTATAAGTCCACATGTATAAGTGCACATGTATAAGTGCGCATGTATAAGTGCGCATGTATAAGTCCGCATGTATAAGTCCGCATGTATAAGTGCGCATGTATAAGTGCGCATGTATAAGTCCGCATGTATAAGTGCGCATGTATAAGTGCGCATGTATAAGTGCGCATGTATAAGTGCGCATGTATAAGTGCACATGTATAAGTGCACATGTATAAGTCCACATGTATAAGTGCACATGTATAAGCGCACATGTATGAGTGCACATGTATAAGTCCACATGTATAAGCGCGCATGTATAAGTGCGCATGTATAAGTCCGCATGTATAAGTGCGCATGTATAAGTGCGCATGTATAAGTGCACATGTATAAGTGCACATGTATAAGTGCGCATGTATAAATCCACATGTATAAGTGCGCATGTATAAGTGCGCATGTATAATTGCGCATGTATAAGTGCGCATGTATAAGTCCGCATGTATAAGTCCGCATGTATAAGTGCGCATGTATAAGTGCACATGTATAAGTGCGCATGTATAAGTGCGCATGTATAAATCCACATGTATAAGTGCGCATGTATAAGTGCGCATGTATAAGTCCGCATGTATAAGTGCGCATGTATAAGTGCACATGTATAAGTGCGCATGTATAAGTGCGCATGTATAAGTGCGCATGTATAAGTGCGCATGTATAAGTGCGCATGTATAAGTGCGCATGTATAAGTTCGCATGTATAAGTGTGCATGTATAAGTCCGCATGTATAAGTGCGCATGTATAAGTCCACATGTATAAGTCCACATGTATAAGTGCACATGTATAAGTGCACATGTATAAGTGCACATGTATAAGTCCACATGTATAAGTCCACATGTATAAGTGCACATGTATAAGTCCACATGTATAAGTCCACATGTATAAGTGCACATGTATAAGTCCACATGTATAAGTCCACATGTATAAGTGCACATGTATAAGTCCACATGTATAAGTCCACATGTATAAGTCCACATGTATAAGTGCGCATGTATAAGTCCACATGTATAAGTCCACATGTATAAGTGCACATGTATAAGTGCACATGTATAAGTGCACATGTATAAGTCCACATGTATAAGTGCACATGTATAAGTGCACATGTATAAGTCCACATGTATAAGTCCACATGTATAAGTGCACATGTATAAGTGCGCATGTATAAGTGCGCATGTATAAGTGCGCATGTATAAGTTCGCATGTATAAGTGTGCATGTATAAGTCCGCATGTATAAGTGCGCATGTATAAGTCCACATGTATAAGTCCACATGTATAAGTGCACATGTATAAGTCCACATGTATAAGTCCACATGTATAAGTCCACATGTATAAGTGCGCATGTATAAGTCCACATGTATAAGTCCACATGTATAAGTGCACATGTATAAGTGCACATGTATAAGTGCACATGTATAAGTCCACATGTATAAGTGCACATGTATAAGTGCACATGTATAAGTCCACATGTATAAGTCCACATGTATAAGTGCACATGTATAAGTGCACATGTATAAGTGCACATGTATAAGTGCACATGTATAAGTGCACATGTATAAGTCCACATGTATAAGTGCACATGTATAAGTGCACATGTATAAGTGCACATGTATAAGTGCACATGTATAAGTCCACATGTATAAGTGCACATGTATAAGTGCACATGTATAAGTCCACATGTATAAGTCCACATGTATAAGTGCACATGTATAAGTGCACATGTATAAGTCCACATGTATAAGTCCACATGTATAAGTGCACATGTATAAGTGCACATGTATAAGTGCACATGTATAAGTGCACATGTATAAGTGCACATGTATAAGTCCACATGTATAAGTGCACATGTATAAGTGCACATGTATAAGTGCACATGTATAAGTCCACATGTATAAGCGCACATGTATGAGTGCACATGTATATGTGCACATGTATAAGTGCACATGTATAAGTGCACATGTATAAGCGCACATGTATATGTGCACATGTATAAGTGTACATGTATAAGTGCACATGTATAAGTGCACATGTATATGTACACATGTATATGTGCACATGTATAAGTGCACATGTATAAGTGCACATGTATAAGTCCACATGTATAAGTGTACATGTATAAGTGCACATGTATAAGTCCACATGTAGAAGTGCACATGTATATGTACACATGTATATGTGCACATGTATAAGTCCACATGTAGAAGTGCACATGTATAAGTGCACATGTATAAGTGCACATGTATAAGTGCACATGTATAAGTGCACATGTATAAGTGCACATGTGTAAGTCCATATGTATAAGTGCACATGTATAAGTGCACATGTATAAGTCCACATGTATAAGTGCACATGTATAAGTGCACATGTATAAGTGCACATGTATAAGTCCACATGTATAAGTGCACATGTATAAGTCCACATGTATAAGTGCACATGTATAAGTGCACATGTATAAGTGCACATGTATAAGTGCACATGTATATGTGCACATGTATAAGTCCACATGTATAAGTGCACATGTATAAGTGCACATGTATAAGTGCACATGTATAAGTGCACATGTATAAGTGCACATGTATAAGTGCACATGTATAAGTCCACATGTATAAGTGCACATGTATAAGTGCACATGTATAAGTGCACATGTATAAGTCCACATGTATAAGTGCACATGTATAAGTCCACATGTATAAGTGCACATGTATAAGTGCACATGTATAAGTCCACATGTATAAGTGCACATGTATAAGTGCACATGTATAAGTGCACATGTATAAGTGCACATGTATAAGTCCACATGTATAAGTCCACATGTATAAGTGCACATGTATAAGTCCACATGTATAAGTGCACATGTATAAGTGCACATGTATAAGTGCACATGTAGAAGTGCACATGTAGAAGTGCACATGTATAAGTCCACATGTATAAGTGCACATGTATAAGTCCACATGTATAAGTCCACATGTATAAGTGCACATGTATAAGTGCACATGTATAAGTGCACATGTATAAGTGCACATGTATAAGTCCACATGTAGAAGTGCACATGTATAAGTGCACATGTAGAAGTGCACATGTATAAGTGCACATGTATAAGTGCACATGTATAAGTGCACATGTATAAGTGCACATGTATAAGTCCACATGTATAAGTGCACATGTATAAGTGCACATGTATAAGTCCACATGTATGAGTGCACATGTATGAGTGCACATGTATAAGTCCACATGTATAAGTGCACATGTATAAGTCCACATGTATAAGTGCACATGTATAAGTGCACATGTATAAGTGCACATGTATAAGTCCACATGTATAAGTGCACATGTATAAGTGCACATGTATAAGTGCACATGTATAAGTGCACATGTATAAGTCCACATGTATAAGTGCACATGTATAAGTGCACATGTATAAGTGCACATGTATAAGTCCACATGTATAAGTGCACATGTATAAGTGCACATGTATAAGTCCACATGTAGAAGTGCACATGTATAAGTGCACATGTATAAGTGCACATGTATAAGTCCACATGTATAAGTGCACATGTATAAGTGCACATGTATAAGTGCACATGTATAAGTGCACATGTATAAGTCCACATGTATAAGTGCACATGTATATCTACACATGTATAAGTGCACATGTATAAGTCCACATGTATAAGCGCACATGTATATGTACACATGTATAAGTGCACATGTATAAGTCCACATGTATAAGCGCACATGTATATGTACACATGTATAAGTGCACATGTATAAGTGCACATGTATAAGCGCACATGTATAAGTCCACATGTATAAGTGCACATGTATAAGTCCACATGTGTAAGTGCACATGTATAAGTGCACATGTATAAGTGCACATGTATAAGTGCACATGTATAAGTCCACATGTAGAAGTGCACATGTATAAGTGCACATGTATAAGTCCACATGTGTAAGTGCACATGTATAAGTGCACATGTATAAGTGCACATGTATAAGTGCACATGTATAAGTGCACATGTATAAGTACACATGTATAAGTGCACATGTATAAGTGCACATGTATAAGTGCACATGTATAAGTGCACATGTATAAGTGCACATGTGTAAGTGCACATGTATAAGTGCACATGTATAAGTTCACATGTATAACTGCAGATGTATAAGTACACATGTATAAGTTCACATGTATAAGTGCACATGTATAAGTGCACATGTATAAGTGCACATGTATAAGTCCACATGTATGAGTGCACATGTATAAGTGCACATGTATATGTGCACATGTATAAGTGCACATGTATAAGTGCACATGTATAAGCGCACATGTATAAGCGCACATGTATAAGCGCACATGCATGTATAAGCGCACATGTATAAGCGCACATGTATAAGTGCACATGTATAAGTGCACATGTATAAGTCCACATGTATAAGCGCACATGTATGAGTGCACATGTATAAGTGCGCATGTATAAGCGCACATGTATAAGTGCACATGTATATGTGCACTTATACATGTGCACATGTATAAGCGCACATGTATAAGCGCACATGTATAAGTGCACATGTATATGTGCACATATACATGTGCACATGTATAAGCGCACACGTATAAGCGCACATGTATATGTGCACATGTATAAGTGCACATGTATAAGTGCACATGTATAAGCGCACATGTATAAGCGCACATGTATAAGCGCACATGCATGTATAAGTGCACATGTATAAGTGCACATGTATAAGTGCACATGTATAAGTCCACATGTATAAGCGCACATGTATGAGTGCACATGTATAAGTGCGCATGTATAAGCGCACATGTATAAGTGCACATGTATATGTGCACTTATACATGTGCACATGTATAAGCGCACATGTATAAGCGCACATGTATAAGTGCACATGTATATGTGCACATATACATGTGCACATGTATAAGCGCACACGTATAAGCGCACATGTATAAGTGCACATGTATATGTGTACTTATACATGTGCACATGTATAAGCGCACATGTATAAGCGCACATGTATAAGTGCACATGTATATGTGCACATATACATGTGCACATATACATGTACACATGTATATGTGCACATGTATAAGTGCACATGTATAAGCGCACATGTATAAGTGCACATGTATAAGCGCACATGTATAAGCGCACATGTATAAGCGCACATGTATAAGCGCACATGTATAAGTCCACATGTATAAGCGCACATGTATAAGCGCACATGTATAAGCGCACATGTATAAGCGCACATGTATAAGTGCACATGTAACAGGCTGCACACGCGAACTCGCGCATGCGCACTTATACATGTGCACTTTTACATGTGCACTAATACATGTGCACTTATACATGTGGACTTATACATGTGCACTTATACATGTGGATTTATACATGTGCACTTATACATGTGGACTTATACATGTGTACATATACATGTGCACTTATACATGTGCACTTATACATGTGCACTTATACATGTGCACTTATACATGTGGACTTATACATGTGCACTTATACATGTGCACTTATACATGTGGACTTATACATGTGCACTTATACATGTGGACTTATACATGTGCACTTATACATGTGGACTTATACATGTGCACTTATACATGTGCACTTATACATGTGGACTTATACATGTGCACTTATACATGTGCACATATACATGTGCACATGTACATGTGCACTTATACATGTGCACTTATACATGTGCACTTATACATGTGCACTTATACATGTGCACATATACATGTGCACATATACATGTGCACTTATACATGTGCACTTATACATGTGCACTTATACATGTGGACTTATACATGTGCACTTATACATGTGCACTTATACATGTGCACTTATACATGTGGACTTATACATGTGCACTTATACATGTGCACTTATACATGTGCACATATACATGTGCACTTATACATGTGCACTTATACATGTGCACTTATACATGTGCACTTATACATGTGCACTTATACATGTATAAATGTAAAGTTTTAAATGTAAATGTAAAGTTTTAAATATAAATGTAAAGTTTTAAAATGTAAATGTAAAGTTTTAAAATGTAAATGTAAAGTTTTAAATGTAAATGTAAAGTTTTAAAATGTAAATGTAAAGTTTAAAATGTAAAGTTTTCAAATGTAAATGTAAAGTTTTAAATGTAAATGTAAAGTTTTAAAATGTAAATGTAAAGTTTAAAATGTAAAGTTTTCAAATGTAAATGTAAAGTTTTAAATGTAAATGTAAAGTTTAAAATGTAAATGTAAAGTTTTAAAATGTAAATGTAAAGTTTTAAATGTAAATGTAAATGTAAAGTTTCTCGTTCAGTGTTTTGCTGAAGCACAAACCGGTTCCTCCACTTCAGGAAACACAAGAACCAGATGCCCTCCCACACCCCCTGTGCCAGATGCCCTCCCACACCCCCTGTGCCAGATGCCCTCCCCCTGTGCCAGATGCCCTCCCGTGTGTCAGATGCCCTCCCCGTGTGTCAGATGCCCTCCCCGTGTGTCAGATGCCCTCCCCGTGTGTCAGGTGCCCTCCCCGTGTGTCAGGTGCCCTCCCCGTGTGTCAGATGCCCTCCCCGTGTGTCAGATGCCCTCCCCGTGTGTCAGATGCCCTCCCGTGTGTCAGATGCCCTCCCGTGTGTCAGATGCCCTCCCCCTGTGTCAGATGCCCTCCCGTGTGTCAGATGCCCTCCCGTGTGTCAGATGCCCTCCCGTGTGTCAGATGCCCTCCCCTGTGTCAGATGCCCTCCCGTGTGTCAGATGCCCTCCCCGTGTGTCAGATGCCCTCCCCGTGTGTCAGATGCCCTCCCCTGTGTCAGATGCCCTCCCCGTGTGTCAGATGCCCTCCCGTGTGTCAGATGCCCTCCCCTGTGTCAGATGCCCTCCCCGTGTGTCAGATGCCCTCCCGTGTGTCAGATGCCCTCCCTGTGTGTCAGATGCCCTCCCCCTGTGACGTGTCTCTGTATAAACTCTGCGTTCGTGTGTGGCGCAGATTTTGTGCAGTTTTTGTGTGAAACCAAACAGGGAAAAACCGGTCCTGACAAACGGCCAAAGAATGAGGAAGTGGCCGAGCAGGTGAAGCAGGAACTCAGGTGAGAGCGAGTCCTGAGCAGAGGCGACAGGAGCCGACAGGAGCCGACAGGAGCCGACAGGAGCAGGGCAGTCGCCATGGAGACGCACAGGTCAGGATTTATACTTATTTCCTTCATTATTTCTGGCTCGTGCTGTTATTTTGTTGGCATCAGTTTAAAGAGAACAACAGTAAATGTGAGATGAACATAAATCCTCGTTCCAAACTTCATTCTTCACCTCGTCTTTGCTGCGTGAAAAAGGAAGAAGAGAAATCTGATAAACCTGCTCCTCTCACAGATCAAAACAATTAAACATGTTGTAAAGAATCAGTCCCCGAAGCCCAAACCACAGTTAAACCTGTTCCTCAGGCACATCCAGAGCCTCGAGTTTATCCTTCTTCACTTTCTGACGTTTAGAAACACAAGAGCGAGTTCTAAACTCAGGATCTGAACTGTTCACGTCCTGATGGGCACAGAACCTTCTGTCCTGAAGAGCAGAGACTCTGTGATGTGACAGATCCTGAGTCCGAACACTAAAGTCCTGAAGTGACTCGGGCTGTTCTGAGTTCATCAGTGAAACCGGTTCTTAAATTAAATAATTATTCCTTTTTTACAGAACGTGTGAATGAGTTCAGAAAAACACAGATTCAAAGTGCAGCAGGTTTTTCTTCTGTTTGAACTCTTTCAGACACTTAGAAACTTTCCTTTTGGCCGTGAACAGAAAAGCGTCGCAGCTTTGAACTGTTCAAGTGTTTAAGCTCAGGGGAAGAAGCACAAAGAACCACAAAGAACCACAAAGAACCACAAAGAACCACAAAGAACCACATTCAGGAACATTAAAGTCCATTTTATTCTTCACCTAAAGCCACATTTAAAAACAGTTCCACCCAAACATTTAGAACCCGAACATCACAGGTGTTACCATAGCAACAAACCACAGGAAATATCAACTATTATAATATCATATATAATCTGAACTATTATAACAAACTATTATAATATAATATAATATAACAGGTACGCAGGCTAATTAGATAATTAATAGGCTGTTAGCGTAACTTTAGTAATTCAGGCTATTCAGAAGACTGGTCCGACTCTAGGAGGAAATGTACAGTAAATAATCACAGACACAGGGGAATTAAGGTGCGGTTGGTACCATATATTAATAGTGAGAAAAGAAAATTATTACCAAACACCCATGAGAACCCTTGATATTTACAATCTGCAGAATGAAAACCAAAAGTTTTGACTATTATAACATAATATAATCTGAACTATTATAATATAATATAATCTGAACTATTATAATATAATATATAATCTGAACTATTATAATATAATATATAATCTGAACTATTATAATATAATATATAATCTGAACTATTATAATATAATATATAATCTGAACTATTATAATATAATATATAATCTGAACTATTATAATA
>CM068345.1:742922-767922 GCA_034769755.1 Odontamblyopus lacepedii
TCTCAGGATAAACTACATCAGAGCAGAGGATTATGGGACATGGAGTCTCAGGATAAACTACATTAGAGCAGAGGATTATGGGACATGGAGTCTCAGGATAAACTACATTAGAGCAGAGGATTATGGGACATGGAGTCTCAGGATAAACTACATTAGAGCAGAGGATTATGGGACATGGAGTCTCAGGATAAACTACATTAGAGCAGAGGATTATGGGACATGGAGTCTCAGGATAAACTACATTAGAGCAGAGGATTATGGGACATGGAGTCTCAGGATAAACTACATTAGAGCAGAGGATTATGGGACATGGAGTCTCAGGATAAACTACATTAGAGCAGAGGATTATGGGACATGGAGGCTCAGGATAAACTACATTAGAGCAGAGGATTATGGGACATGGAGTCTCAGGATAAAATACATTAGAGCAGAGGATTATGGGACATGGAGTCTCAGTGTAAACTACATGATGCTCTGATGAAGTTTACACTGAGACTCCATGTCCCATAATCCCCTGCGGGCCCTGGACTGTGGGTGTGCTTTGTGGCCAGGCGGTGGCGATGGACTCGGAGCAGCGGCAGGAGCAGCAGAAGCTCCTGTCGTACCTGATCGGACACGACCTGGAGGAGGAAACTCGTGACCGGTTGGACGAGCTGACGTTCACGCGCAGGAAGCTGGCGTCGCCGCGGCGACAGGAGGTGGCGAGCCGGGACCCGGCGGCGTACGCCACGGAGCCCTGGGTGACGGACGCGCCGCTGCCCCCAGACCTGCAGGAGGTGCTGAAGAGGAGGCTCATGGTCACACTGCACTACAAGGACAAGATCAGCTTCAGCCTCAAGGTGGAGTACGGACACACGGCCACAGGGCTGCTGCAGGTGAGGCCCTTATCCCCGCCCACACCTGACCCCGCCCACTCCTGACCCCGCCCACTCCTGACCCCGCCCACTCATGACCCCGCCCACTCCTGACCCCGCCCACACCTGACCCCGCCCACACCTGACCCCGCCCACACCTGACCCCGCCCACACACACCTGACCCCACACACACACTCCTGACCCCGCCCACACCTGACCCCGCCCACTCCTGACCCCGCCCACACCTGACCCCGCCCACTCCTGACCCCGCCCACACCTGACCCTGCACACACCTGACCCCGCCCACACTTACACCTGACCCCACACACACACTCCTGACCCCGCCCACACCTGACCCCGCCCACACCTGACCCCGCCCACACCTGACCCCACCCACTCCTGACCCCGCCCACTCCTGACCCCGCCCACACCTGACCCCGTCCACACCTGACCCCGCCCACACCTGACCCTGCACACACCTGACCCCGCACACACCTGACCCCGCCCACACACACACTCCTGACCCCACACACACCTGACCCCGCCCACACCTGACCCTGCCCACACCTGACCCCATACACACACACACCTGACCCCACCCACACCTGACCCCGTACACACCTGACCCTGCCCACACCTGACCCCGCCCACACCTGACCCCACACACACCTGACCCCACACACACCACAGTCCTGGTCCAGTCCTGGTCCAGTCCTGGTTCAGTCCTGGTCCAGTCCTGGTTCAGTCCTGGTCCAGTCCTGGTCCAGTCCTGGTCCAGTCCTGGTCCAGTCCTGGTCCAGTCCTGGTCTCTGGTCTTTGCAGATGGTCTGCGGGGTTCTGGAGGAGCAGGGTGTGGACTTTGATCGTTCAGACCCTCTGGTTCTGAAGGTCTCCGGTCGTGAGGAGTTCTTCAGTGGAGACCACCGACTCTGCAGCTTCCTGTGGGTGCGTCACTGCATGAAGACCCACACGGACCTGCACCTGTCGGTCCTGCCGTGGTCCTGTCTCCCCAGCGACGCCGTGGATGCCGAGGACTGGCCCCGTGTGGACGGGTTCAGCGGGCAGTTCAGCTCCCACGACGACCTGCGGCTGGACAAGAAGGACGTGGACGACGTCTGCATGATCTCGCTGTGGGACTGCAACAGGAAGCTGCGGGTCAAACTCCTGGGCTTCGACGTGGGCGCGTCGCCGGAGAAGTGCCCGTCGCTGGTGTACGTGGAGGCGGCGCTCCTGTACGGCAGCAGCGTGCGGGCGTCCGTCAGCTCCGCGCCCAAGGCCATGGCGGAGGAGGTGCTGTGGAACGAGTGGCTGGAGTTCGACGTCCTCCTGAGCGATCTGCCCCGAGGCGCCAAGCTGGGCCTGACCATCAACGCCGCGGCCAACGACGGCACGCTGCCCCGGCAGGAAGTGAAGGGCGCGTCCGTGAGAGAGCCCAAGCTCACGGGCAAAGACAGAAGCACACTGCCCCCTGGTGCCCGCGCCGAACACAAAGCAAAAGGGGGAATGCTCTACTTCGTCAACCTGCTGCTCATCGACCACAGGTACTGCAGATTCACTCAACGATATTTAAACTACCGGATTTTTCATACTGTAAATCGCACTTTTTTGGGGAAATTAATTTTATAAAATCAGAGACCGGGAACAGACATTTCCTCTTAAAGTCGAGTTACAGAAACACCAACAGAACAGAAGAACAGGCTGAACATGTGTCGGGTTTGTTCACGTCACATATGAACAGTTCTTCACAAAACTAGAGCAGAAACAACAGAACAGAATAAGTTTACTGAACTCTCCATCTCGCTCCAAATCACTGAATCCACTGAATTCTTCTTCCTCGTGTCACTTCTGAGTAACTCCACCAGCTCCAGATAAATTCAGCTTTTAGCCGCGATGAGCTTTTGTTTTCTTCACTTCAGTTCGAGTTTCCTCCACTTTTCTCCATCAAACACAAGTTTCTCTCACTCCAAACTTTCTTTCTGCTGCTCGATTGTTCCTCTCTTCCTTCGCTCTTCACACGTTTCCGGTTCTCGCTCAGTATTTACCGTAAGTAATAATGTGGTTTAAGTTTGACACAAACTAAACTTAAAGCCTCGTGGCTCATTTGCAGACAGTGAAAAAACAGAAGCTTCTGTCGACTAAAGGACCAGATTCACTGGACAAAAAAAGTCTCCATGTGGATTTAAGTCAGAAAACAGGAGTGAGGTGCTGCAGGTGGTGACAGAAGTGACAGTGGAGCAGGAGGAGGAGCCTGAGGCGGAGCAGATGCTGGTACAAGCCTAGAGCGCCCCCTGTGGCTCAGTGTGAAAATCACCAACATGTGAAATTATATCTCGCTGTGGAAACGCGTCGGCTCCTTCGATGCATAAAGGACTTTAATATATTCAGTCGGTGCCTCGGGTTTGGACCTCGCTCATGTTACATTTACGTTTAGATGAACTGAAATATTTCATATATAAGTCGCACCTGAGGATAAGTCGCAGGAAACACCCAAACCATGAAAAACCATCGACTTACAGTACGAAAAATACTGTAGTATCGAAACTAAGTCCTCATTTTTCAGTGTTCTGGTGGAGGGTTGGTCCCTGTGCAGTCGTGTACGACACCTGCGAATGTGTTTTATAAAACTGCACAGAACTTTCCAACCGTAAAAGATACAAACTTACTTCTGTTTCCCTGAAAAGCTGAGAGTTTCATATTTCTGTCATTATCCCACGTCACACTGAGGCCATGTCCACACGTAGCCGGGTATTTTTAAAACCGAACATTTCCCCCCCTCCGTTTATAAAAATAGTTTTATCCACACCACCTCGTCTTCGAAAAAAATACCTTCCACACATAACCGAACATCTGCGTTTTCAACCACATTCCTACACATTCCAAACCTGTAGATGGCGTTATTTCCATCATTTCACCGTCACTTCCGCCTAAACTTAAACAACAGAAAACATGGCGCCGAGTTCCTCTGTCTGGACAGACTCGGAGTCAGAATTGCTCCTAAACACAGTTTAGGAGCAATTCTGCTCTCAACACACAGACAGCTCTCAAGAAACGACTCCGATCCATAGTCTGCTTTGGCTTTGGCTTTGGCTATTGCAGTCGCCTAAACAAATGTCGCAGGTTTGACGTCAGGGCAGATTCATATTTTTTGGCGCAGACAGTGATGTTTTAAAACACAAAACCCCAGTTATCTCTGTCCACACAAACAGGCAGAAACGGAGTTTTCAAAAATCTTCACTTTGGCCGGAGTTTTCCCTGAATACTCGTTTTTGATGCGTGTTCGTGTGGATGAGGTCAAAACGCAGCAAAACATCTTCGGTTTATCAGATACCCGGCTACGTGTGGACAAGGCCTCACACTGTGATGGTGTCGGGAAAATGAGCGTCCGGTACTTTGTTTTCCACCTGCGCTCGTCCATTTTGCCAAATCCAGGCCCGGCCCTAACCATTTTAACACCCTAGGCAAGATTTCAGGTGGCGCCCCTTGGATTGCAAAAAAAATTAAAAATACTGCCAGAGTACAGATACTCACAAGAAATCAAACAGTTCATAGTGACGATGTTTTAGACCAGGGGTGGGCAAACTTTTTGGCTCGAGGGCCACAAAGGGTTCTAAAATTTGATGGAAGGGCCGGACCAGGAGCAGATGGATGGAGGGTTCTAGTCTGACTACGTCAGCCCAGCAAATAAGACGAAAATAACTCACAGGATCCAACAATTTACATGTGACATATTCAAACATCTCAGTTCAACATGTGCACCAGATATCGGCCGATGATTTTCCACTTCAAAAATTAACATTTTTCGTTTCAGAAGTTTTGACTTCCGTTTGATTGTGACACATTTGATAATTCTGTTGACAGTGTTGGGAAGGTTACTTTAAACTGTATTCCCTACAGATTACAGATTACAGATTACAGACCCCAGAATGTAGTTTGTAATGTAATCCATTAAATTACTTAAATAAGTAACTGGATTACTTGATATTGTCATGTTTTTTAAAACTACATGAATGTAGCAACCACCTCCTGCAAATTCTTGTTTGGTTTTAGACCTGGTTTTAATCCTGGTTTAGACCTGGTTTTAGTCCTGGTTTAGACCTGGTTTTAGTCCTGGTTTAGACCTGGTTTTAGTCCTGATTTAATGCTTGTTTACACATGGTGTAGACCTGCTTTAGACCTGGCTTAGTCCTGGTGTTAGTTCTGGTTTAGAGGTGCACAGGAGAATGCGAGGTCCACGCAGCGTATGCAACAAGACACAGTCCACGCGCGGTGTCCACACCGAACAAGAGGAAATGTGGCACGTGCCGTGCGGGAGCAGGTGCAATGTGCGCGGCACACTAGATATATACTTGGCCGCAGTGCTTTATGGGAAGGTTTTCGGACCATGAGTGAGGAAGTCGTGTTCAAGATATAGTTCTACCCCCGGGCACTGTACACCTGGCCCATGTGGATAATTTGGTTTTATGTATCACTGTATCTAGAGTGCGCCATCTATTGGGAAACGCCAGAATTGCAGGGAAAATAAAACTAATACATTTTATTGCAGTTCATTCATGTTTGGCCGGATTAAAAAGGTTAACGGGCTGTATGTGGCCCCCGGGCCTTAGTTTGCCCACCCGTTTTAGACAGTGGAGGATTTTATCCCCCATCGCCGATTTTTGCGCTCGGCGCCCCCTAGTGGAGCGGCGGCGCCCTTAGCATTTGCCTATGTTGCCTAATGGGGGGGCCGGCCCTGGCCAAAGAGCGAAGTGAAGACGGCCGATGGTCTGAGCGTCTGTGCTCAAAACTACTGAAAAAGCCGCTCGAACTGCAGTTTTTCTCAGATAAATGGAAAATTATCTTCTATCTGGTTCAGTCCTGGTTTAGTCCTGGTTTAGTCCTGGTTTAGTCCTGGTTTAGTCCTGGTTCAGTCCTGGTTTAGTCCTGGTTCAGTCCTGGTTCAGTCCTGGTTCAGTCCTGGTTTAGTCCTGGTTTAGTCCTGGTTCAGTCCTGGTTCAGTCCTGGTTTAGTCCTGGTTCAGTCCTGGTTTAGTCCTGGTTTAGTCCTGGTTTAGTCCTGGTTTAGTCCTGGTTCAGTCCTGGTTTAGTCCTGGTTTAGTCCTGGTTCAGTCCTGGTTCAGTCCTGGTTCAGTCCTGGTTTAGTCCTGGTTTAGTCCTGGTTTAGTCCTGGTTTAGTCCTGGTTCAGTCCTGGTTCAGTCCTGGTTCAGTCCTGGTTTAGTCCTGGTTCAGTCCTGGTTTAGTCCTGGTTTAGTCCTGGTTTAGTCCTGGTTTAGTCCTGGTTCAGTCCTGGTTCAGTCCTGGTTTAGTCCTGGTTCAGTCCTGGTTCAGTCCTGGTTTAGTCCTGGTTTAGTCCTGGTTTAGTCCTGGTTCAGTCCTGGTTCAGTCCTGGTTTAGTCCTGGTTCAGTCCTGGTTTAGTCCTGGTTTAGTCCTGGTTTAGTCCTGGTTTAGTCCTGGTTCAGTCCTGGTTTAGTCCTGGTTTAGTCCTGGTTCAGTCCTGGTTCAGTCCTGGTTCAGTCCTGGTTTAGTCCTGGTTTAGTCCTGGTTTAGTCCTGGTTTAGTCCTGGTTCAGTCCTGGTTCAGTCCTGGTTCAGTCCTGGTTTAGTCCTGGTTCAGTCCTGGTTTAGTCCTGGTTTAGTCCTGGTTTAGTCCTGGTTTAGTCCTGGTTCAGTCCTGGTTCAGTCCTGGTTTAGTCCTGGTTCAGTCCTGGTTCAGTCCTGGTTTAGTCCTGGTTTAGTCCTGGTTTAGTCCTGAAGAACAGAATCATTCTGGGGGATTTATTTTCACGTTGGGGAAGTTTGAGCTTCACGTTTTCAGATCTGAGCCGTAAACAGGAAACACGTGGAGCCCGTCGCCACGGAAACCAAACAAAGGGGAACCTGCACTTCCTCTAAACCAGGTCTAAACCAGGTCTAAACCAGGTCTAAACCAGGACTAAACCAGGACTAAACCAGGACTAAACCAGGACTAAACCAGGACTGAACCAGGACTGAACCAGGACTAAACCAGGACTGAACCAGGACTGAACCAGGACTAAACCAGGACTAAACCAGGACTGAACCAGGACTGAACCAGGACTGAACCAGGACTGAACCAGGACTAAACCAGGACTGAACCAGGACTGAACCAGGACTGAACCAGGACTGAACCAGGACTGAACCAGGACTGAACCAGGACTGAACCAGGACTAAACCAGGACTAAACCAGGACTAAACCAGGACTGAACCAGGACTAAACCAGGACTGAACCAGGACTAAACCAGACTTCTGCAGTTTATATCAGAGACAGGGGTTTGGCTGTAATGTAGTTTATCCTGAGACTCCATGTCCCATAATCCTCTGCTCTAATGTAGTTTATCCTGAGACTCCATGTCCCATAATCCTCTGCTCTAATGTAGTTTATCCTGAGACTCCATGTCCCATAATCCTCTGCTCTAATGTAGTTTATCCTGAGACTCCATGTCCCATAATCCTCTGCTCTAATGTAGTTTATCCTGAGACTCCATGTCCCATAACCCTCTGCTCTAATGTAGTTTATCCTGAGACTCCATGTCCCATAATCCTCTGCTCTAATGTAGTTTATCCTGAGACTCCATGTCCCATAATCCTCTGCTCTAATGTAGTTTATCCTGAGACTCCATGTCCCATAATCCTCTGCTCTAATGTAGTTTATCCTGAGACTCCATGTCCCATAATCCTCTGCTCTAATGTAGTTTACACTGAGACTCCATGTCCCATAATCCTCTGCTCTAATGTAGTTTATCCTGAGACTCCATGTCCCATAATCCTCTGCTCTAATGTAGTTTATCCTGAGACTCCATGTCCCATAATCCTCTGCTCTCCTCTGTTTTGTTTGATTCTCACATGTTTAACACACAAACTGAAAACACTCGGTTCCACCTCGTGATGTCATCGTGTGGTGAGACAGGAAGTGCTCCACTGTGTTTGTAAACTGCAGTTGTTGATACTGAACTAAAGGCAAAAAAAGGAGCTGTTCACCCGATGACATCACCGGGTGGATCAGAGCGTTTGTGGAGTTGTGGAGGGTTCTCACCCGCTGTGGTGGTTCCGCAGGTCGGTTCTGAGCCAGGGTCCGCACACGCTGCACATGTGGAGCTGCCCGACCCAAACCCAGGACGACACAGGCGTCACGTTCGGCGCCGACAAACTCTCGTCCGCCACCAACCCGGACCTGAGCGGCTCCGTGGCCATCAGCGTCTGTCTGGACCGCTACAGCTTCCCCGTGGTGCTGCCCAACTCGTCCAGAACCACGCAGAACCCGGCCAGAACCACACCCACACAGGACCCGGTCAGAACCACACACCCACACAGAACCCGGCCAGAACCACACACCCACACAGAACCCGGCCAGAACCACACCCACACAGGACCCGGTCAGAACCACACCCACACAGAACCTGGCCAGAACCACACCCACACAGAACCTGGCCAGAACCACACCCACACAGGACCCACCCACACAGGACCCGGCCAGAACCACACCCACACAGGACCCGGTCAGAACCACACACCCACACAGAACCCGGCCAGAACCACACCCACACAGGACCCGGTCAGAACCACACCCACACAGGACCCGGTCAGAACCACACCCACACAGAACCTGGCCAGAACCACACCCACACAGAACCAGGCCAGAACCACACCCACACAGGACCCACCCACACAGGACCCGGCCAGAACCACACCCACACAGGACCCGGTCAGAACCACACACCCACACAGAACCCGGCCAGAACCACAGCCACACAGGACCCACCCACACAGGACCCGGCCAGAACCACACCCACACAGGACCCGGCCAGAACCACACCCACACAGAACCCGGCCAGAACCACACCCACACAGGACCCGGCCAGAACCACACCCACACAGGACCCGGCCAGAACCACACCCACACAGAACCCGGCCAGAACCACACCCACACAGGACCCACCCACACAGGACCCGGCCAGAACCACACCCACACAGGACCCGGTCAGAACCACACACCCACACAGGACCCGGTCAGAACCACACACCCACACAGAACCCAGCCAGAACCACACCCACACAGGACCCACCCACACAGGACCCGGCCAGAACCACACCCACACAGAACCCGGTCAGAACCACACCCACACAGAACCCGGCCAGAACCACACCCACACAGAACCCGGCCAGAACCACACCCACACAGGACCCGGTCAGAACCACACACCCACACAGAACCCGGTCAGAACCACACCCACACAGGACCCGGTCAGAACCACACACCCACACAGGACCCGGTCAGAACCACACACCCACACAGAACCCGGCCAGAACCACACCCACACAGGACCCGGTCAGAACCACACACCCACACAGAACCCGGTCAGAACCACACCCACACAGGACCCGGTCAGAACCACACAGGACCCGGTCAGAACCACACACCCACACAGAACCCGGTCAGAACCACACCCACACAGGACCCGGTCAGAACCACACACCCACACAGAACCCGGTCAGAACCACATCAGTTCTCAGTTCTTCTTCCTGTTTCCAGCTCATGATAACTGGAGTTGTTAAAATTGTTTTGCATTAACTCGTTAATAACCTGATATTTGGACAGCAGTTTCACTATTTTCCTCAAACAGCTCAGACGTTCCTAAAATAAAACGTTTCACAGTTTTATTTTGGTCGATGACGTCGTCCAGAACCTCAGAATGTGAAACAGCCTCAAAACAGAAGAAAATGAAACGTTTGTATTTGGTTTGTGCTGTTTTGTGCTGTGACAGTTTCATTTGTGTGAGTTTATTTCTAAAATTATTAATATTTATGCAGTAATTGTCTGTGAGGAAAAGTCTGTTTCAGTCTTTAGTCTTTTGCTTTTGATTCAGATTTTATAAACACACAGACTTTTCCTCAGCCTCAGGTCGTTTCTCAGCCTCAGGTCGTTTCTCTTCTCTAGTTTTGTGGAGTTTGTCTCCGTCAGCTGAGCAGAAATGACGTCCTGTAATTACCACAGAAATAATAATGAAGAATGTTAGAAATAAACTCTATCCATCCATCTTCTTCCTCTTATCCGGGGCCGGGTCTCGGGGGCCTCAGTCTAAGCAGGGGCCAAGCTTCCTTCTCCCCAGACACTTCCTCCAGCTCCTCCTGGACCCTGAGGTTCCCAGGCCCAGAGACAGAGTCCCTCCAGTGTCCTGGGTCTTCCCCGGGGCCTCCTCCCGGTGGGACATGAACACCTCCTGAGGAGGCGTCCAGGAGGCATCCGGACCAGATGCCCTCCCCTCAGCTGCTCCTCTCCACGTGGAGGAGCAGCGACTCTACTCTGAGCTCCTCTCGTGTGACCGAGCTCCTCCCCCTCTCTCTAAGGGAGCGCCCGGCCACTCTGCAGAGGAAACTCATTTCGGCCGCTTGTATCCACGATCTCGTTCTTTCGGTCATTACCCAGAGCTCATGACCATAGGTGAGGGGAGGAACGTGACTGAGGTAAATCGAGAGCTTCGCCTTTCGGCTCAGCTCCTCTTCACCACAACGGTCCGATACAGCGACCGCATCACTGCCGATGCTGCACCGATCCACCTGTCAATCTCACGCTCCATCCTCCCCTCACTGTGAACAAGACCCCGAGATACTTGAACTCCTCCACTTGAGGCAGAGACTCCCCACCCACCCGGAGAGGGCAATCCACCTTTTTCCCGTCCAGAACCATGGCCTCGGATTTGGAACAGCTGATTCTCATCCCGGCCGCTTCACACTCGGCTGCAAACTGCCCCAGTGCTGCAGGTCCTGGTTCGATGGAGCCAACAGGACAACATCATCCGCAAAAAGCAGAGATGAGATCCTGTGGCCCCTGAACTGGACCCCCTCCGGCCCCTGGCTGCGCCTAGAAATTCTGTCCATAAATACAATGAACAGAACCGGTGACAAAGGGCAGCCCTGGAGTCCAACATGCACCGGGAACAGGTCTGACTTACTGCCGGCACCACAGCTCCTGCTCCGGTCATACAGGGACCGGACAGCCCTTAGCAAAGGGCCCCGGACCCCATACTCCCGGAGCACCCCCCACAGGGCACCACGAGGGACACGGTCGAATGCCTTCTCCAGGTCCACAAAACACATGTGGACTGGTTGGGCAAACTCCCATGAACCCTCGAGCACCCGATGGAGGGTGTAGAGCTGGTCCAGTGTTCCACGACCAGGCCGAAAACCACACTGCTCCTCTTGGATCCGAGGTTCGACTATCGGCCGAACTCTCCTCTCCAGTCCCCTGGCATAGACTTTACCGGGGAGGCTGAGGAGTGTGATTCCCCTGTAGGTGGAACACACCCTCCGGTCCCCCTTCTTATACAGAGGGACCACCACCCCGGTCTGCCAGTCCAGAGGTACTGTTCCCGACCGAGGCGTGTCAGCCAAGACCCACAACACCCAGAGACTTAAGGTCCTCAGGACGGATCTCATCCACCCCCGGAGCCCTGCCACCGAGGAGCTTTAACCACCTCAGTGACTTCAGCCAGGGTGATGGATGAGTCCGCCTCTGGGTCCCCAGCCTCAGCCTCCTCTTCGGAGGACGTGACGGTGGGATTGAGGAGATCCCCAAAGTTTTCCTTCCACCGCCCGACAACATCCCCAGTCGAGGTCAGCAGCTCTCCCCCCGCACTGTAAACAGTGTTGGTGAAGAACTGCTTCCCCCTCCTGAGGCGCCGGGTGGTTTGCCAGAATTTCCTTGGGGCCGTCCGATAGTCCTCCTCCATGGCCTCCCTGAACTCCTCCCAGACCCGAGTTTTTGCCTCTGCCACTGCCCGAGCTGCAGCTTGGCCCACCGGTACCTGTCAGCTGCTTCAGGAGTCCCCCGAGCCAGCAAGGCCCAGTAGGACTCCTTCTTCAGCTTGACGGCATCCCTTACTTCCAGTGACCACCACCGGGTTCGGGGATTGCCGCCGCGACAGGCACCACAGACCTTACGGCCACAGCTACGAACGGCCGCATCGACAATAGAGGCCGAGAACGAAGCCACTCGGGCTCCATGTCCCCAGCCTCCCCCGGGATCTGGGAGAAGCTCTCCCGGAGGTGTGAGTTGAAGGCCACACTGACAGAAGGTTCCGCCAGACGTTCCCAACAGACCCTCACGATACGCTTGGGCCTGCCAGGTCTTTCCGGCTTCCTCCTCCGCCAGCGGACCCAACTCACCACCAGGTGGTGATCAGTTGACAGCTCTGCCCCTCTCTTCACCCGAGTGTCCAAGACACACGGCCGGAGGTCAGATGACACAACAACAAAGTCGATCATCGACCTCCGGCCTAGGGAGTCCTGGTGCCACGTGCACCGATGGACCCCCTTGTGCTCGAACATGGTGTTTGTTATGGACAAACTGTGACTAGCACAGAAGTCCAATAACAGAACACCGCTCGGGTTCAGATCAGGGAGGCCGTTCCTCCCAATCACCCCTCTCCAAGTGTCACTGTCGTTGCCCACATGGGTGTTAAAGTCTCCAGTAGAACAATGGAGTTCCCGGTTGGTGCACTGTCCAGTCCCCCTCCCAGGGACTCCAAGAAGGCCGGGTACTCTGCACTGCTGCTCGGCCCGTAGGCCGACACCACAGTGAGAGACCTGTCCCCGACCTGAAGGCGCAGGGACTCGACCCTCTCGTTCACCGGGGTGAACTCCAACACACAGCGGCTGAGCTGAGGGGCGATGAGCCCACATCAGCTCCAACGCCAGAGAAATGGAGAGTCCAGCCCCTCTCAAGGAGTTGGGTTCCAGAGCCCAAACTGTGTGTGGAGGTGAGGCCGACTATATCTAGCCGGTAACGCTCGACCTCCCGCACAAGCTCAGGCTCCTCCCCCCCAGCGAGGTGACTCCATGTCCCCAGAGCTAGTCTCCATGTCCGGAGATCCGATCGCCGAGGCCCCGGCCTTCGACTGCCGCCCAGATCTCTCTGCACCCGGCCCCTATGGCTCCTCCCGCGGATGGTGGGTCCAGGGGAGGGCGGTCCCACGTTGTCCCTTCGGGCTGTGCCCGGCCGGGCCCCGTGGGAAAAGGCCCGGCCACCAGGCGCTCACCATCGAGCGCCCACCCCAGGCCTGGCTCCAGGGTGGGGCCCCGGTGACGCCGATCCGGGCGACGTATCTTGCCTCTGAATAGTACTCATCATAGGGGCTTCTGAACCGCTCTCCGTCTGACCCGTCCCCCCGGACCTGTTTGCCTTGGGTGACCCGACCAGGGGCATAAAGCCCCCGACAGCACAGCTCCTGGGATCATTCGGGCTCAAACCTCCACCACGTTAAGGTGGCGGTTCGAGGTGAAGCCTCAAACTAAACTGTTTCATTTGTGTGAAATAAAGTCACACAAATGAAACTGTCACAGCTCAAACACAGACTCAGTGTTTGTAGGTTTAGTTTGAGGCTTCAGCTCCGCTTTAACTCACTGTGTTTTACAGTGCGCCGCCCCGGAGTCGCCCGAGACCCCTCCCTCCGAGCACCTGTCGCCCTCCGAGCACTTGTCGCCCTCTGAGCACCTGTCGCCCTCTGAGCACCTGCCAGACCCCGCCCCCCTCAGGGACCCCGCCCCCCTCAGGGACCCCGGCGGGCGCCCGGGGCTGGGGCACTTCCGGCAGGACAGTGTGCGTTACGCGTCGCACCTGCCGGACTTCCTGCGGCAGGTGAACTGGATGGACCGGCGGGCGGTGGAGGACGTGCACTGGCTGCTGGACCACTGGGGGGCGCCGCAGGACCTGGAGCTCACGGTGGCGCTGGAGCTGCTCGGACTCGACTTCATCGACCACAGAGTCCGAAAACTCGCCGTGGAACGACTCGACTGTTTGAGCAACGCTCAAGTCCTGAAGTACCTGCTGCAGCTGGTCCAGGTCTAGACCCGGACTAGACCCGGACTAAACCAGGACTAAACCAGGACTAAAGCAGGACTAAACCAGGACTAAAGCAGGACTAAAGCAGGACTAAACCAGGACTAAACCAGGACTAAACCCGGACTAAACCAGGACTAAACCAGGACTAAAGCAGGACTAAACCCGGACTAAACCAGGACTAAACCCGGACTAAACCAGGACTAAACCAGGACTAAAGCAGGACTATACCGGGACTAAAGCAGGACTAAAGCAGGACTAAACCAGGACTAAACCAGGACTAGACCAGGACTAAAGCAGGACTAAACCAGGACTAAACCAGGACTAAACCCGGACTAAACCAGGACTAAACCCGGACTAAACCAGGACTAAACCAGGACTAAAGCAGGACTATACCGGGACTAAAGCAGGACTAAACCAGGACTAAACCAGGACTAAACCAGGACTAGACCAGGACTAAAGCAGGACTAAACCAGGACTAAACCAGGACTAAACCCGGACTAAACCAGGACTAAACCAGGACTAAAGCAGGACTATACCGGGACTAAACCAGGACTAGACCAGGACTAAACCAGGACTGAACCAGGACTAAACCAGGACTAAACCGGGTCTAAACCAGGTCTAAAGCAGGACTATACCGGGACTAAACCAGGACTAAACCAGGACTAAACCAGGACTAAACCGGGTCTAAACCAGGTCTAAAGCAGGACTATACCGGGACTAAACCAGGACTAAACCAGGACTAAACCAGGACTGAACCAGGACTAAAGCAGGACTAGACCAGGACTAGACCAGGACTAAACCAGGACTGAACCAGGACTAAAGCAGGACTAGACCAGGACTAGACCAGGACTAAACCAGGACTAAACCAGGACTAAAGCAGGACTAGACCAGGACTAAACCAGGACTAAACCAGGACTAAACTAGGACTAAACTAGGACTAAACTAGGACTAAACCAGGACTAAACCCGGACTAAACCAGGACTAAACCAGGACTAAACCAGGACTAAAGCAGGACTAAACCAGGACTAAACCAGGACTAAACCAGGACTAAACCCGGACTAAACTAGGACTAAACCCGGACTAAACCAGGACTAAAGCAGGACTAAACCAGGACTAAACTAGGACTAAACTAGGACTAAACCAGGACTAAAGCAGGACTAAACCAGGACTAAACTAGGACTAAACTAGGACTAAACCAGGACTAAACCCGGACTAAACCAGGACTAAACCAGGACTAAACCAGGACTAAACCCGGACTAAACTAGGACTAAACTAGGACTAAACCAGGACTAAACCAGGACTAAACCAGGACTAAAGCAGGACTAAACCAGGACTAAACCAGGACTAAACCAGGACTAAAGCAGGACTAAACCAGGACTAGACCAGGACTAAACCAGGACTAAAGCAGGACTAAACCAGGACTAAACCAGGACTAAACCCGGACTAAACCCGGACTAAAGCAGGACTAAACCAGGACTAAACTAGGACTAAACTAGGACTAAACCAGGACTAAACCAGGACTAAACCAGGACTAAACTAGGACTAAACCAGGACTAAACCAGGACTAAACCAGGACTAAAGCAGGACTAAAACAGGACTAAACCAGGACTAAACCAGGACTAAACTAGGACTAAACCAGGACTAAACCAGGACTAAACCAGGACTAAACTAGGACTAAACCAGGACTAAACCAGGACTAAACCAGGTCTAAACCAGGACTAAACCAGGTCTAAACCAGGTCTAAACCAGGACTAAACCAGGACTAAAGCAGGACTAAAGCAGGTCTAAACCAGGACTAAACCAGGACTAAAGCAGGACTAAACCAGGACTAAACTAGGACTAAACCAGGACTAAACTAGGACTAAACCAGGACTAAACCAGGACTAAACCAGGACTAAACCAGGTCTAAACCAGGACTAAACCAGGTCTAAACCAGGTCTAAACCAGGACTAAACCAGGACTAAAGCAGGACTAAAGCAGGACTAAACCAGGACTAAACCAGGACTAAACCAGGACTAAACTAGGACTAAACCAGGACTAAACCAGGACTAAACCAGGACTAAACTAGGACTAAACCAGGACTAAACCAGGACTAAAGCAGGACTAAAGCAGGACTAAACCAGGACTAAACCAGGACTAAACCAGGACTAAACCAGGACTGAACCAGGACTAAACCAGGACTAAACTAGGACTAAACCAGGACTAAACCAGGACTAAACCAGGACTGAACCAGGACTAAACCAGGACTAAACCAGGTCTAAACCAGGACTAAACCCGGTCTCTCTCTCGTGTTTCAGACGCTGAAGGTTGAGCCGTATCACGACAGTTTCTTGGCCCGATTCCTGATCCGCCGAGCGCTGAGGGTGAGTTACCCCCCTGTAATACCCCCAGAAGTTAATACCCCCCTGTAATACCCCCAGAGGTTAATAACCCCCCCTAATACGCCCCAGAGGTTAATACCCCCCTGTAATACCCCAGAGGTTAATATCCCCCTGTAATACCCCCAGAGGTTAATACCCCTCTGTAATACTCCCAGAGGTTAATACCCCTCTGTAATACCCCCAGAGGTTAATACGCCCCGGTAATACCCCAGAGGTTAATACCCCTCTGTAATACCCCAGAGGTTAATACCCCCTGTAATACCCCCAGAGGTTAATACCCCTCTGTCATACTCCCAGAAGTTAATACCCCCCTGTAATACCCCCAGAAGTTAATACCCCCCTGTAATACCCCCAGAGGTTAATACCCCTCTGTAATACTCCCAGAGGTTAATACCCCTCTGTAATACCCCCAGAGGTTAATACCCCCCTGTAATACCCCCAGAGGTTAATACCCCTCTGTAATACCCCCAGAGGTTAATACCCCCCTGTAATACCCCCAGAGGTTAATACCCCCCTGTAATACCCCCAGAGATTAATATTCCTCTGTAATACCCCCAGAGGTTAATACCCCCTGTAATACCCCCAGAGGTTAATACCCCCCTGTAATACCCCCAGAGGTTAATACCCCTCTGTAATACCCCCAGAGGTTAATACCCCCCTGTAATACCCCCAGAGGTTAATACCCCTCTGTAATACCCCCCAGAGGTTAATACCCCCCTGTAATACCCCCAGAGGTTAATACCCCTCTGTAATACCCCTCACAGGAGCAAATGCCCCTCACAGGAGTAAATACCCCTCTGTCCTGCCCCTCTGTGCAGAGCAAGCGAATCGGGCACTTCCTGTTCTGGTACGTGCGCTCCGAGGTGTTGGGCTGTCCCTACTTCAGGCAGAGGATGGCGCTGGTGCTGGAGGCGTTTCTGCTGGGCTGTGGGCGGGGCCTCCTGCAGAGCCTGCGCCAACAGGTACGGGTCCGGGGCCGGACCGGGGCCGGACCGGGGCCGGACCGGGTTTAGAGTTTAGACTGGGTTTAGTCCTGGTTTAGTCCTGGTTCAGTCCTGGTTCAGTCCTGGTTCAGTCCTGGTTCTCTGGTGTAATTCCAGGTCCAGGCAGTGGAGGCGCTGCAGTCTGTGGCTGTCGATATAAAGCAGCTGTTCCAGAAGAGAGACGTCGACCCCCAAGGTACGAAACACCTGAGATCTCAGATCCTGTGATCAGCTCTGGTCCTCAGGCTCAGTCTGGGCTCAAATTAAACTGTTTTTGTACAGTTGTGTTGGACAGTTGTCGTACAGTTGTTGTCGTACAGTTGTCGTACAGTTGTCGTACAGTTGTCGTACAGTTGTTGTCGTACAGTTGTCGTACAGTTGTTGTCGTACAGTTGTCGTACTATTGTCGTACAGTTGTTGTCGTACAGTTGTTGTCATACAGTTGTTGTACAGTTGTCGTACAGTTGTTGTCGTACAGTTGTCGTACAGTTGTTGTCGTACAGTTGTTGTCATACAGTTGTTGTCATACAGTTGTTGTACAGTTGTCGTACAGTTGTTGTCGTACAGTTGTTGTCATACAGTTGTTGTCATACAGTTGTCGTACAGTTGTCGTACAGTTGTCGTACAGTTGTCGTACTATTGTCGTACAGTTGTTGTCGTACAGTTGTTGTACAGTTTTCGTACAGTTGTTGTCGTACAGTTGTCGTACAGTTGTCGTACAGTTGTCGTACTATTGTCGTACAGTTGTTGTCATACAGTTGTCGTACAGTTGTCGTACAGTTGTCGTACAGTTGTCGTACAGTTGTCATACAGTTGTCATACAGTTGTTGTCATACAGTTGTCGTACAGTTGTCATACAGTTGTCATACAGTTGTTGTCATACAGTTGTCGTACAGTTGTCATACAGTTGTCATACAGTTGTTGTCATACAGTTGTCGTACAGTTGTCATACAGTTGTTGTCGTACAGTTTTCGTACAGTTGTTGTCGTACAGTTGTTGTCGTACAGTTGTTGTCGTACAGTTGTTGTCGTACAGTTGTTGTCGTACAGTTGTTGTCGTACAGTTGTCGTACAGTTGTTGTCGTACAGTTGTCGTACAGTTGTTGTCGTACAGTTGTTGTCGTACAGTTGTTGTCGTACAGTTGTCGTACAGTTGTCGTACAGTTGTTGTCATACAGTTGTCGTACAGTTGTCGTACAGTTGTTGTCGTACAGTTGTCGTACAGTTGTCGTACAGTTGTTGTCGTACAGTTGTTGTCATACAGTTGTCGTACAGTTGTCGTACAGTTGTCGTCGTACAGTTGTCGTCGTACAGTTGTTGTCGTACAGTTGTCGTACAGTTGTCGTACAGTTGTCGTACAGTTGTTGTCGTACAGTTGTCGTACAGTTGTCGTACAGTTGTTGTCGTACAGTTGTTGTCGTACAGTTGTCGTACAGTTGTTGTCGTACAGTTGTTGTCGTACAGTTGTCGTACAGTTGTCGTACAGTTGTTGTCGTACAGTTGTCGTACAGTTGTCGTACAGTTGTTGTCGTACAGTTGTCATACAGTTGTTGTCGTACAGTTGTCGTACAGTTGTTGTCGTACAGTTGTTGTCATACAGTTGTCGTACAGTTGTTGTCGTACAGTTGTTGTCGTACAGTTGTCGTACAGTTGTCGTACAGTTGTTGTCGTACAGTTGTCGTACAGTTGTTGTCGTACAGTTGTTGTCGTACAGTTGTCGTACAGTTGTCGTACAGTTGTTGTCATACAGTTGTCGTACAGTTGTCGTACAGTTGTCGTCATACAGTTGTCGTACAGTTGTCGTACAGTTGTCGTCATACAGTTGTCGTACAGTTGTTGTCGTACAGTTGTTGTACAGTTGTTGTTGTACAGCTGTCGTACAGTTGTTGTCATACAGTTGTCGTACAGTTGTCGTACAGTTGTTGTCGTACAGTTGTTGTCGTACAGTTGTCGTACAGTTGTCGTACAGTTGTTGTCGTACAGTTGTTGTCGTACAGTTGTCGTACAGTTGTCGTACAGTTGTTGTCGTACAGTTGTCGTACAGTTGTTGTCGTACAGTTGTCGTACAGTTGTCGTACAGTTGTTGTCGTACAGTTGTCGTACAGTTGTCGTACAGTTGTTGTCATACAGTTGTCGTACAGTTGTCGTACAGTTGTTGTCGTACAGTTGTCGTACAGTTGTTGTCGTACAGTTGTCGTACAGTTGTTGTCGTACAGTTGTCGTACAGTTGTTGTCATACAGTTGTCGTACAGTTGTCGTACAGTTGTCGTACAGTTGTTGTCGTACAGTTGTTGTCGTACAGTTGTTGTCGTACAGTTGTTGTCATACAGTTTTCGTACAGTTGTTGTCGTACAGTTGTTGTCGTACAGTTGTCGTACAGTTGTCGTACAGTTGTTGTCGTACAGTTGTCATACAGTTGTTGTCATACAGTTGTTGTCGTACAGTTGTCGTACAGTTGTTGTCGTACAGTTGTCGTACAGTTGTCAAACAGTTGTCGTACAGTTGTTGTCAAACAGTTGTTGTCGTACAGTTGTCGTACAGTTGTCGTACAGTTGTTGTCATACAGTTGTTGTCATACAATTGTCGTACAGTTGTTGTCATACAATTGTCGTACAGTTGTTGTCATACAGTTGTCGTACAGTTGTTGTCATACAGTTGTCATACAGTTGTTGTCGTACAGTTGTCGTACAGTTGTCGTACAGTTGTTGTACAGTTGTTGTCGTACAGTTGTCGTCGTACAGTTGTTGTCATACAGTTGTCGTACAGTTGTCGTACAGTTGTTGTCGTACAGTTGTTGTCGTACAGTTGTCGTACAGTTGTCGTACAGTTGTTGTCGTACAGTTGTTGTCGTACAGTTGTCGTACAGTTGTTGTCGTACAGTTGTCGTACAGTTGTTGTCGTACAGTTGTTGTCGTACAGTTGTCGTACAGTTGTTGTCGTACAGTTGTCGTACAGTTGTCGTACAGTTGTCGTACAGTTGTTGTCATACAGTTGTCGTACAGTTGTCGTACAGTTGTCGTCATACAGTTGTCGTACAGTTGTTGTCGTACAGTTGTTGTCGTACAGTTGTCGTACAGTTGTCGTACAGTTGTCGTACAGTTGTTGTCGTACAGTTGTCGTACAGTTGTCGTACAGTTGTCGTACAGTTGTCGTCATACAGTTGTCGTACAGTTGTCGTACAGTTGTTGTCGTACAGTTGTCATACAGTTGTCGTACAGTTGTCGTACAGTTGTTGTCGTACAGTTGTCATACAGTTGTCGTACAGTTGTCGTACAGTTGTTGTCGTACAGTTGTTGTCATACAGTTGTCGTACAGTTGTTGTCATACAGTTGTCGTACAGTTGTCGTACAGTTGTTGTCGTACAGTTGTTGTCGTACAGTTGTCATACAGTTGTCGTACAGTTGTTGTCGTACAGTTGTTGTCGTACAGTTGTCGTACAGTTGTTGTCGTACAGTTGTCGTACAGTTGTTGTCGTACAGTTGTCGTCATACAGTTGTCGTACAGTTGTTGTCATACAGTTGTCGTACAGTTGTCGTACAGTTGTTGTCGTACAGTTGTTGTCATACAGTTGTCGTACAGTTGTTGTCGTACAGTTGTCGTACAGTTGTCGTCATACAGTTGTCGTACAGTTGTTGTCGTACAGTTGTCGTACAGTTGTCGTACAGTTGTTGTCGTACAGTTGTCGTACAGTTGTTGTCGTACAGTTGTCGTACAGTTGTCGTACAGTTGTTGTCGTACAGTTGTCGTACAGTTGTCGTACAGTTGTTGTCGTACAGTTGTCGTACAGTTGTTGTCGTACAGTTGTCGTACAGTTGTTGTCGTACAGTTGTCGTACAGTTGTCGTACAGTTGTTGTCGTACAGTTGTTGTCATACAGTTGTCGTACAGTTGTCGTACAGTTGTCGTACAGTTGTCGTACAGTTGTTGTCGTACAGTTGTTGTCGTACAGTTGTCGTACAGTTGTTGTCGTACAGTTGTTGTCGTACAGTTGTCGTACAGTTGTTGTCGTACAGTTGTCGTACAGTTGTCGTCATACAGTTGTCGTACAGTTGTCGTCATACAGTTGTCGTACAGTTGTCGTCATACAGTTGTCGTACAGTTGTCGTCATACAGTTGTCGTACAGTTGTCGTCATACAGTTGTCGTACAGTTGTCGTCATACAGTTGTCGTACAGTTGTCGTACAGTTGTTGTCGTACAGTTGTCGTACAGTTGTCGTACAGTTGTTGTCGTACAGTTGTCGTACAGTTGTCGTACAGTTGTTGTCGTACAGTTGTCGTACAGTTGTCGTACAGTTGTTGTCGTACAGTTGTCGTACAGTTGTCGTACAGTTGTTGTCGTACAGTTGTCGTACAGTTGTTGTCGTACAGTTGTCGTACAGTTGTCGTACAGTTGTTGTCATACAGTTGTCATACAGTTGTCGTACAGTTGTTGTCGTACAGTTGTCGTGTACAGTTGTTGTCGTACAGTTGTCGTCATACAGTTGTCATACAGTTGTCGTACAGTTGTCGTACAGTTGTCGTACAGTTGTTGTCGTACAGTTGTCGTACAGTTGTCGTACAGTTGTTGTCGTACAGTTGTTGTCGTACAGTTGTTGTCGTACAGTTGTTGTCGTACAGTTGTCGTACAGTTGTTGTCGTACAGTTGTCGTACAGTTGTTGTCGTACAGTTGTCGTCATACAGTTGTCATACAGTTGTCGTACAGTTGTTGTCGTACAGTTGTCGTACAGTTGTTGTCGTACAGTTGTTGTCGTACAGTTGTCGTACAGTTGTCGTCATACAGTTGTCGTACAGTTGTTGTCGTACAGTTGTTGTCGTACAGTTGTTGTCATACAGTTGTTGTCGTACAGTTGTTGTCGTACAGTTGTTGTCATACAGTTGTTGTCGTACAGTTGTTGTCGTACAGTTGTTGTCGTACAGTTGTTGTCGTACAGTTGTCATACAGTTGTCGTACAGTTGTTGTCGTACAGTTGTTGTCGTACAGTTGTCATACAGTTGTTGTCGTACAGTTGTTGTCATACAGTTGTTGTCATACAGTTGTCGTACAGTTGTTGTCGTACAGTTGTCGTACAGTTGTTGTCATACAATTGTCGTACAGTTGTTGTCGTACAGTTGTTGTCATACAGTTGTCGTACAGTTGTTGTCGTACAGTTGTCGTACAGTTGTTGTCGTACAGTTGTTGTCATACAGTTGTCGTACAGTTGTTGTCGTACAGTTGTCGTACAGTTGTTGTCGTACAGTTGTTGTCATACAATTGTCGTACAGTTGTTGTCATACAATTGTCGTACAGTTGTTGTCATACAATTGTCGTACAGTTGTTGTCAAACAGTTGTTGTCGTACAGTTGTCGTACAGTTGTTGTCGTACAGTTGTCGTACAGTTGTTGTCGTACAGATGTCGTACAGTTGTTGTCGTACAGATCCTGAAGGTCCTGAAGGTCTGTGGTCCTGAAGGTCCTGAAGGTTCTGAAGGTCTGTGGTCCTGAAGGTTCTGAAGGTCTGTGGTCCTGAAGGTCCTGAAGGTCTGTGGTCCTGAAGGTCCTGAAGGTCTGTGGTCCTGAAGGTCTGTGGTCCTGAAGGTCCTGAAGGTCTGTGGTCCTGAAGGTCTGTGGTCCTGAAGGTCTGTAGTCCTGAAGGTCTGTGGTCCTGAAGGTCTGTGGTCCTGAAGGTCTGTAGTCCTGAAGGTCTGTGGTCCTGAAGGTCTGTAGTCCTGAAGGTCTGTGGTCCTGAAGGTCTGTGGTCCTGAAGGTCTGTAGTCCTGAAGGTCTGTGGTCCTGAAGGTCTGTAGTCCTGAAGGTCTGTGGTCCTGAAGGTCTGTGGTCCTGAAGGTCTGTAGTCCTGAAGGTCTGTAGTCCTGAAGGTCTGTGGTCCTGAAGGTCTGTGGTCCTGAAGGTCTGTGGTCCTGAAGGTCTGTAGTCCTGAAGGTCTGTGGTCCTGAAGGTCTGTGGTCCTGAAGGTCCTGAAGGTCCTGAAGGTCTGTGGTCCTGAAGGTCTGTGGTCCTGAAGGTCTGTGGTCCTGAAGGTCTGTGGTCCTGAAGGTCCTGAAGGTCTGTGGTCCTGAAGGTCCTGAAGGGCTGTGATCCTGAAGGTCTGTGGTCCTGAAGGTCCTGAAGGTCTGTGGTCCTGAAGGTCTGTGGTCCTGAAGGTCCTGAAGGGCTGTGATCCTGAAGGTCTGTGGTCCTGAAGGTCCTGAAGGTCCTGAAGGTCTGTGGTCCTGAAGGTCTGTGGTCCTGAAGGTCTGTGGTCCTGAAGGTCCTGAAGGTCTGTGGTCCTGAAGGTCCTGAAGGTCTGTAGTCCTGAAGGTCTGTGGTCCTGAAGGTCCTGAAGGTCCTGAAGGTCTGTGGTCCTGAAGGTCTGTGGTCCTGAAGGTCTGTGGTCCTGAAGGTCCTGAAGGTCCTGAAGGTCTGTGGTCCTGAAGGTCTGTGGTCCTGAAGGTCCTGAAGGTCCTGAAGGTTCTGAAGGTCTGTGGTCCTGAAGGTCCTGAAGGTCCTGAAAGTTCTGAAGGTCTGTGGTCCTGAAGGTCCTGTAGTCCAGGGCATCTGACTCTTTTATCGTCCTCAGCTCCTCTCCGTCTCCGTGAGTTCCTCCAGAGCAGTGAACTTCCTCCTGAGTTTGTTTTACCCTTCGACCCCCGAGTCAAAGTGGGAAACGTGATCGTAAGAACTGAACCAGGACTGAACCAGGACTAAACCAGGACTAAACCAGGACTAAACCAGGACTAAACCAGGACTGAACCAGGACTGAACCAGGACTAAACCAGGACTGAACCAGGACTGAACCAGGACTAAACCAGGACTGAACCAGGACTGAACCAGGACTAAACCAGGACTGAACCAGGACTGAACCAGGACTGAACCAGGACTAAACCAGGACTAAACCAGGACTGAACCAGGACTAAACCAGGACTAAACCAGGACTAAACCAGGACTGAACCAGGACTAAACCAGGACTGAACCAGGACTAAACCAGGACTAAACCAGGACTAAACCAGGACTGAACCAGGACTGAACCAGGACTGAACCAGGACTAAACCAGGACTGAACCAGGACTGAACCAGGACTAAACCAGGACTAAACCAGGACTGAACCAGGACTAAACCAGGACTAAACCAGGACTGAACCAGGACTGAACCAGGACTGAACCAGGACTAAACCAGGACTGAACCAGGACTGAACCAGGACTAAACCAGGACTGAACCAGGACTGAACCAGGACTAAACCAGGACTGAACCAGGACTAAACCAGGACTAAACCAGGACTAAACCAGGACTGAACCAGGACTGAACCAGGACTGAACCAGGACTAAACCAGGACTGAACCAGGACTGAACCAGGACTGAACCAGGACTAAACCAGGACTAAACCAGGACTGAACCAGGACTGAACCAGGACTAAACCAGGACTGAACCAGGACTGAACCAGGACTGAACCAGGACTGAACCAGGACTAAACCAGGACTGAACCAGGACTGAACCAGGACTAAACCAGGACTGAACCAGGACTGAACCAGGACTGAACCAGGACTGAACCAGGACTGAACCAGGACTAAACCAGGACTGAACCAGGACTAAACCAGGACTGAACCAGGACTGAACCAGGACTAAACCTGGACTGAACCAGGACTAAACCAGGACTGAACCAGGACTAAACCAGGACTAAACCAGGACTGAACCAGGACTGAACCAGGACTGAACCAGGACTAAACCAGGACTAAACCAGGACTGAGCCAGGACTAAACCAGGACTGAACCAGGACTAAACCAGGACTAAACCAGGACTGAACCAGGACTGAACCAGGACTGAACCAGGACTGAGCCAGGACTAAACCAGGACTGAACCAGGACTGAACCAGGACTAAACCAGGACTGAGCCAGGACTAAACCAGGACTGAACCAGGACTAAACCAGGACTAAACCAGGACTAAACCAGGACTGAAC
>CM068345.1:775422-807922 GCA_034769755.1 Odontamblyopus lacepedii
CCCGTGTTCGGCAGGATCCCGAAGGCCCCGTGTTCGGCAGGATCCCGAAGGCCCCGTGTTCGGCAGGATCCCGAAGGCCTCGTGTTCGGCAGGATCCTGAAGGCCTCGTGTTCGGCAGGATCCTGAAGGCCTCGTGTTCGGCGGGATCCTGAAGGCCTCGTGTTCGGCAGGATCCTGAAGGCCTCGTGTTCGGCAGGATCCTGAAGGCCTCGTGTTCGGCAGGATCCTGAAGGCCTCGTGTTCGGCAGGATCCTGAAGGCCTCGTTAAAAACCAAAGTGCTGCGTTTCCATTTGTGTTTCAGTGTAGGTAAAAATGTTACTTAGTTCTGCTTTAAATCAGACCAATCAGGCGCCTTGGTTCCCCGAGGCCCCTCCCCCCAGCGTTAGCGACGGGGGTGATTGACAGCGTTGCTAGGCAGTTTGTTTTGGCGCAGGGATGATCGAGACGGTGCGAAACGCCGTCACCATGGCGGCGATTCAGAAGAGCCGCGGCGGCAGCGCCGGAGCCTTCAAGAACGACGCGCTGTTCGACTGGCTCAAGACCAAGTGCCCCCTGCAGGAGATCGTGAGTACTGCACAGGTTCCCTGAGGTTCTGTGAGGTTCTGTGATGTTCCCTGAGGTTCCCTGAGGTTCTCTGAGGTTCTCTAAGGTTCTCTAAGGTTCTCTGAGTTTCTCTGAGGTTCTCTGAGGTTCCCTGAGGTTTCCTGAGTTTCTCTGAGGTTCACTGAGGTTCTCTGAGGTTCCCTGAGTTTCTCTGAGGTTCTCTGAGGTTCTGTGAGGTTCTCTGAGGTTCCCTGAGGTTCTCTGAGGTTCTCTGACATACCCTGAGGTTCTCTGAGGTTCCCTGAGGTTCTGTGAGGTTCTCTGAGGTTCCTGAGGTTCCCTGAGGTTCTGTGAGGTTCCCTGACGTTCTGTGAGGTTCCCTGAGGTTCTGTGAGGTTCCCTGAGGTTCTGTGAGGTTCTGTGAGGTTCTCTGAGATTTCCTGAGGTTCCCTGAGGTTCTGTGAGGTTCCCTGAGGTTCTGTGAGGTTCTGTGAGGTTCTCTGAGATTTCCTGAGGTTCCCTGAGGTTCTGTGAGGTTCTGTGAGGTTCTCTGAGATTTCCTGAGGTTCCCTGAGGTTCTCTGAGGTTCCCTGAGGTTCTGCTCTGCTCTTTCAGCACTTTCAGACGGTGGAGACCTTCGTGAAGTCGTGTGCCGGATACTGCGTCGCCACCTACGTCCTCGGCATCGGAGACCGACACAACGACAACATCATGATCACGGACAAAGGTAAAGAACCTGAAACTCACGAGGTACAGGTCAGATCTGTGGAGGTACAGGTCAGATCTGTGGAGGCACAGGTCAGATCTGTGGAGGTACAGGTCAGATCTGTGGAGGCACAGGTCAGATCTGTGGAGGTACAGGTCAGATCTGTGGAGGTACAGGTCAGATCTGTGGAGGTACAGGTCAGATCTGTGGAGAGGCGCTCACACTCACAACAGTTTTAAAGTTTTAAAGCTCCAAAAACATCAAGAACTGAATATAAGGATCTTTAATTAGTGAAATTAATTGGTTAAACTATTGTGGACTAAACCAGGACTGAACCAGGACTGAACCAGGACTGAACCAGGACTAAACCAGGACTAAACCAGGACTAAACCAGGACTAAACCAGGACTGAACCAGGACTGAACCAGGACTAAACCAGGACTGAACCAGGACTGAACCAGGACTGAACCAGGACTAAACCAGGACTAAACCAGGACTGAACCAGGACTGAACCAGGACTAAACCAGGACTGAACCAGGACTGAACCAGGACTAAACCAGGACTGAACCAGGACTGAACCAGGACTGAACCAGGACTAAACCAGGACTAAACCAGGACTAAACCAGGACTAAACCAGGACTGAACCAGGACTGAACCAGGACTAAACCAGGACTGAACCAGGACTGAACCAGGACTAAACCAGGACTAAACCAGGACTAAACCAGGACTAAACCAGGACTGAACCAGGACTGAACCAGGACTAAACCAGGACTGAACCAGGACTAAACCAGGACTGAACCAGGACTGAACCAGGACTAAACCAGGACTAAACCAGGACTGAACCAGGACTGAACCAGGACTGAACCAGGACTAAACCAGGACTGAACCAGGACTGAACCAGGACTGAACCAGGACTAAACCAGGACTAAACCAGGACTAAACCAGGACTGAACCAGGACTAAACCAGGACTGAACCAGGACTAAACCAGGACTGAACCAGGACTGAACCAGGACTGAACCAGGACTAAACCAAGACTAAACCAGGACTAAACCAGGACTGAACCAGGACTAAACCAGGACTAAACCAGGACTAAACCAGGACTGAACCAGGACTAAACCAGGACTGAACCAGGACTAAACCAGGACTGAACCAGGACTAAACCAGGACTAAACCAGGACTAAACCAGGACTGAACCAGGACTAAAGCCGGTCTAACCCAGGACTAAAGCCGGTCTAACCCAGGACTAAAGCCGGTCTAACCCAGGACTAAAGCCGGTCTAACCCAGGACTAAAGCCGGTCTAACCCAGGACTAAACCCGGTCTAACCCAGGACTAAAGCCGGTCTAACCCAGGACTAAAGCCGGTCTAACCCAGGACTAAACCCGGTCTAACCCAGGACTAAAGCCGGTCTAACCCAGGACTAAAGCCGGTCTAACCCAGGACTAAACCCGGTCTAACCCAGGACTAAAGCCGGTCTAACCCAGGACTAAAGCCGGTCTAACCCATAGGGAACCTGTTCCACATCGACTTCGGGCACATCCTGGGGAACGTGAAGCGGGTTCTGGGAGTGAGTCGGGAGCGAGTTCCTTTCGTCCTGACGCCCGACTTCCTGTACATGATGGGACGAGTCGGGAACAAGAACAGCCTGTACTTCGACCGCTTCAAGGTACTGCCCCTGATGCCCTCCCACTGCCCCTGTGCCCTCCCACTGCCCCTGATGCCCTCCCACTGGCCTCCCACTTCCCCTGATGCCCTCCCACTGCCCCTGATGCCCTCCCACTGCCCCTGATGCCCTCCCACTGGCCTCCCACTGCCCCTGATGCCCTCCCACTGCCCCTGATGCCCTCCCACTGCCCCGATGCCCTCCCACTGCCCCTGATGCCCTCCCACTGCCCCTGATGCCCTCCCACTGCCCCTGATGCCCTCCCACTGCCCCTGTGCCCTCCCACTGCCCCTGATGCCCTCCCACTGCCCCTGATGCCCTCCCACTGCCCCGATGCCCTCCCACTGCCCCTGATGCCCTCCCACTGCCCCTGATGCCCTCCCACTGCCCCTGATGCCCTCCCACTGCCCCTGTGCCCTCCCACTGCCCCTGATGCCCTCCCACTGCCCCTGATGCCCTCCCACTGCCCCTGATGCCCACCCACTGCCCCGATGCCCTCCCACTGCCCCTGATGCCCTCCCACTGCCCTCCCACTGCCCCTGATGCCCTCCCACTGCCCCTGATGCCCTCCCACTCTCCTCTCTTTACCCCTGTCGCCCCTGTCTCCTCAGGAGCTGTGCATGGAGGCGTACCTGTCGCTCCGCGCCCGCTCGCACCTCCTCCTCACGCTCTTCTCCATCATGATGCTGACGGGCATGAGGGAGCTGAGCTCCGCCCCCGACCTGCGCTACCTGCGGGAGGTGCTGCAGGAGGGGCGGAGCCAGGAGGAGGCGCGACGCCACTTCCTGGAGCAGATCGACGTCTGCATCACCCACGGCTGGACCGTGCAGACCAACTGGTGGATCCACATCCTCATGGGCATCAGGTGATGCCCTCCGGCCCTGAGCCAGATGCCCTCCCGCCCTGAGCCGGATGCCCTCCGGCCCTGAGCCGGATGCCCTCCCGCCCTGAGCCGGATGCCCTCCCGCCCTGAGCCGGATGCCCTCCCGCCCTGAGTCAGATGCCCTCCCGCCCTGAGCTAGATGCCCTCCCTGTGTGTCAGATGCCCTCCCCGTGTGTCAGATGCCCTCCCCCTGTATCAGATGCCCTCCCCGTGTGTCAGATGCCCTCCCCCTGTGTCAGATGCCCTCCCCGTGTGTCAGATGCCCTCCCTGTGTGTCAGATGCCCTCCCGTGTGTCAGATGCCCTCCCGTGTGTCAGATGCCCTCCCCCTGTGTCAGATGCCCTCCCGTGTGTCAGATGCCCTCCCCTGTGTCAGATGCCCTCCCGTGTGTCAGATGCCCTCCCCTGTGTCAGATGCCCTCCCCTGTGTCAGATGCCCTCCCCGTGTGTCAGATGCCCTCCCCTGTGTCAGATGCCCTCCCCGTGTGTCAGATGCCCTCCCGTGTGTCAGATGCCCTCCCGTGTGTCAGATGCCCTCCCGTGTGTCAGATGCCCTCCCGTGTGTCAGATGCCCTCCCGTGTGTCAGATGCCCTCCCCTGTGTCAGATGCCCTCCCTTGTGTCAGATGCCCTCCCCTGTGTCAGATGCCCTCCCGTGTGTCAGATGCCCTCCCCTGTGTCAGATGCCCTCCCCTGTGTCAGATGCCCTCCCCTGTGTCAGATGCCCTCCCCGTGTGTCAGATGCCCTCCCGTGTGTCAGATGCCCTCCCGTGTGTCAGATGCCCTCCCGTGTGTCAGATGCCCTCCCCATGTGTCAGATGCCCTCCCCTGTGTCAGATGCCCTCCCCATGTGTCAGATGCCCTCTCCGTGTGTCAGATGCCCTCCCGTGTGTCAGATGCCCTCCCCGTGTGTCAGATGCCCTCCCCTTGTGTCAGATGCCCTCCCCTGTGTCAGATGCCCTCCCCTTCTGTCAGATGCCCTCCCCTGTGTCAGATGCCCTCCCCTTGTGTCAGATGCCCTCCCCGTGTTTCAGATGCCCTCCCCGTGTGTCAGATGACCTCCCCTTGTGTCAGATGCCCTCCCCCTGTGTCAGATGACCTCCCCGTGTGTCAGATGCCCTCCCCTTGTGTCAGATGACCTCCCCGTGTGTCAGATGCCCTCCCGTGTGTCAGATGCCCTCCCCGTGTGTCAGATGCCCTCCCCGTGTGTCAGATGCCCTCCCCGTGTGCCAGATGCCCTCCTGTGTCAGATGCCCTCCCCTTGTGTCAGATGCCCTCCCCTGTGTCAGATGCCCTCCCCTTGTGTCAGATGCCCTCCCCTTGTGTCAGATGCCCTCCCCGTGTTTCAGATGCCCTCCCCGTGTGTCAGATGACCTCCCCTTGTGTCAGATGCCCTCCCCTGTGTCAGATGCCATCCCGTGTGTCAGATGCCCTCCCGTGTGTCAGATGCCCTCCCCGTGTGTCAGATGCCCTCCCCGTGTGTCAGATGCCCTCCAATTTGTCAGATGCCCTCCTTGTGTCAGATGCCCTCCCCTGTGTCAGATGCCCTCCTTGTGTCAGATGCCCTCCCCGTGTTTCAGATGCCCTCCCCGTGTGTCAGATGACCTCCCCTTGTGTCAGATGCCCTCCCCCAGTGTCAGATGCCCTCCCCTTGTGTCAGATGACCTCCCCGTGTGTCAGATGCCCTCCCGTGTGTCAGATGCCCTCCCCTGTGTGTGATATGCCCTCCCGTGTGTCAGATGCCCTCCCCTTGTGTCAGATGACCTCCCCGTGTGTCAGATGCCCTCCCCTTGTGTCAGATGCCCTCCCGTGTGTCAGATGCCCTCCCCGTGTGTCAGATGCCCTCCCGTGTGTCAAATGCCCTCCCCTTGTGTCAGATGCCCTCCCCCTGTGTCAGATGCCCTCCCCGTGTGTCAGATGCCCTCCCCTTGTGTCAGATGCCCTCCCCTTGTGTCAGATGACCTCCCCGTGTGTCAGATGCCCTCCCGTGTGTCAGATGCCCTCCCCGTGTGTCAGATGCCCTCCCGTGTGTCAGATGCCCTCCCCTTGTGTCAGATGACCTCCCCGTGTGTCAGATGCCCTCCCCTTGTGTCAGATGCCCTCCCGTGTGTCAGATGCCCTCCCGTGTGTCAGATGCCCTCCCGTGTGTCAGATGCCCTCCCGTGTGTCAGATGCCCTCCCGTGTGTCAGATGCCCTCCCCTTGTGTCAGATGCCCTCCCGTGTGTCAGATGCCCTCCCCTTGTGTCAGATGACCTCCCCTTGTGTCAGATGACCTCCCCTTGTGTCAGATGCCCTCCCCTTGTGTCAGATGCCCTCCCCGTGTGTCAGATGCCCTCCCCGTGTGTCAGATGCCCTCTCCTGTGTCAGATGCCCTCCCCGTGTGTCAGATGCCCTCCCGTGTGTCAGATGCCCTCCCCGTGTGTCAGATGCCCTCCCCGTGTGTCAGATGCCCTCCCGTGCCTCAGATGTTTAGATTCTTTTGCCGTTCGTACTTTTAAGCAGGAAAGTTTTACTCCAGATTCCAGTTTGAGTCGTTTTTTCTGCACAAATATTTTGAAATCAGAAAATTTCCAAAATTGGACCTTTGTGCGTTTCCGGGTTTGAAGATTCTGTTTTCTTAAATTGGTGATAAAACTTTCTGTACGTGATTTAACCCAATAAAACGTTTTCTTCGGTTTTATTTGTCATTGTCGTTTGTTGCTACGGTAACAGCCCTGTCTGGATTTCCAACCAGGAAGTAAAGTCTGAAACCTGAAAAAAATGGACACACAGTATTTGAATAGGAAACAGGGGCAGATCTGAAGTGTTTCGGTCAGAAGGAGGTGACGTGAGGCCCTCGCGCGGCGCCGCGTCTCTCAATATATTTTAATCACTTTAATTAAACGCCTAAAGATATAAAAGTAAAATAAAAGCGCGGCTCCTGACGTAGAGTAAAGCGACAGCGCCTCTGGTGGCGACAACAGGAAACACACTTAAACCCAACGTCTGTTTCTTCAGATTCGATTTGTTTCCCTCAGAGGAGCTTCAGGAGGAGTCTGATACCGATATCCAACGATCCGGTCTGAACCTCACGTACGATATTTATCACGATATCCAAGTGGGAAAGTTCAGGATATCACGATATTCTCCAGAAGAACAGACCGACTCTGAAACGCTTCAGTCGTTTATTGTCATCAGTGACAGAACAAAATCCAAATCTGTGGACCAGATTTACACCAGAGTTTCCCTTCATTTCTTCTGTTCTTTTTTGTTCTTTCTTTTTCATCCTTTGGTTCCTTTGTTCTTCTGTTCTTTTTCATCCTTTCGTTCCTTTGTTCTTCTGTTCTTTTTCATCCTTTCGTTCCTTTGTTCTTCTGTTCTTTTTCGGTCTTTCTTCTGTTTTTTTGTCATTTCATTCGTTTGTTCTTTTTCGTTCTTTCTTTCATTTGTTCTTTTGTTCATTTGTTCTTTCTTTTTCAATCTTTCGTTTCTTTGTTTGTTCATTCTTCTGTTCTTTTTTTATACGCCCGTTGTAAGACGGTCTGGAGCTGTCCGTCCGTCCGTCTGTGGACACTTCAAATCTTTGAAGTCTTTGAAGCTTTGTCTTCATAAAGAGGCAAAACATGTGGGGCCGATATATATATGAGGTATATATATATCTAATATATATATAAGGTATATATATATCTAATATATATATAAGGTATATATATATCTAATATATATATAAGGTATATATATATCTAATATATATATAAGGTATATATATATCTAATATATATATAAGGTATATATATATCTAATATATATATAAGGTATATATATATCTAATATATATATAAGGTATATATATATCTAATATATATATAAGGTAGGCTATATATATATCTAATATATATATAAGGTAGGCTATATATCTAATATATATATAAGGTATATATATATCTAATATATATATAAGGTATATATATATCTAATATATATATATAAGGTAAACTGTATTTGTGTATTTTATTGTATATTTTTGTATCGATCCATGCTGTAGGTCAGTGGTATCAATTTTATGTGACTTCAGGTTTGCGGCCCAATCCTCATAGCACCTGACCCCCTATGAACCCCTCTGACCCCCTCTGACCCCCTATGAACCCCTCTGACCCCCTATGAACCCCTCTGACCCCCTCTGACCCCCTATGAACCCCTCTGACCCCCTATGAACCCCTCTGACCCCCTATGAACCCCTCTGACCCCCTCTGACCCCCTATGAACCCCTCTGACCCCCTATGACCCCCTGAACCCCTCTGACCCCCTCTGACCCTCTGACCCCCTGAACCCCTGACCCCCTTTGACCCCTGACCCCCTATGACCCCCTGAACCCCTCTGACCCCCTCTGACCCTCTGACCCCCTCTGAACCCCTCTGACCCCCTCTGAACCCCTCTGACCCCCTCTGACCCCCTATGAACCCCTCTGACCCCCTATGAACCCCTCTGACCCCCCATGAACCCCTCTGACCCCCTATGAACCCCTCTGCAGGTGGTGAACCCACAGGAGGGTGGACAACATGGTCCCTGATGTTAGTTCAGGTGCTGCATGTTTTAGGCTGATGGGGGAAACTGGAGCTCCACCGATGCTTTCACCTTCAGGCCTCTCCAGCTCTTCTTTGAGCCCCTGGTATTTCTCTGGTATATATATATATATATACATATATATATATATATTACATACACACATACACATATACCACATATATATACATATATATACACTACATATACATACATTATATATATTATATATATTCCCTGGCAAAGGAAACGTAACAGTGACCAGATGTGAAACCTAAACACTGCTGTCGTCCTGTTCTGTGCTCAAAGACAAACATTTATTCATAGGCACAACAGCAAAACAATTAAAATTAAAAGGATAAGAGGGAGGAAAGAGCACAAGAAAGAAGTCATATGAATAAAGATCGTCTTAGAGTTCGGCCTTTTCCATGTCCTAAACTTTCCCCATCTGTCTTTGCAAAACCATTTGATCCAGGAGCAAGGGGTGTGAAAGAACTTTGGTTTGGGCCCATGTCCCCATGGCAGTGCTCTGGTCCATGAGGTCGGTGAGGTCGGTGAGGTCGGTGAGGTCGGTGAGGTCGGTGAGGTCGGTGAGGTCGGTGAGGTCGGTGAGGTCGGTGAGGTCGGTGAGGTCGGTGAGGTCGGTGAGGTCGGTGAGGTCGGTGAGGTCGGTGAGGTCGGTGAGGTCGGTGAGGTCGGTGGTCGATTGAGATCGGTGAGGTCGGTGAGGTCGGTGAGGTCGGTGAGGTCGGTGAGGTCGGTGAGGTCGGTGAGGTCGGTGAGGTCGGTGAGGTCGGTGAGGTCGGTGAGGTCGGTGAGGTCGGTGAGGTTAGTGAGGTCGGTGAGGTTGGTGAGGTCGGTGAGGTCGGTGAGGTTGGTGAGGTCGGTGAGGTCGGTGAGGTCGGTGAGGTCGGTGAGGTTGGTGAGGTCGGTGAGGTCGGTGAGGTTAGTGAGGTTGGTGAGGTTGGTGAGGTCGGTGAGGTCGGTGAGGTTGGTGAGGTTGGTGAGGTCGGTGAGGTTGGCGGAGTGAGCTCAGGTGAACTTGCCTCACTTGATCCAGACGATGATAATCCAGAACGTCTAGACCACTGTCTTCTCAAACTTGAAAAGGATTTTCTGGATTTTTTTGGTTCCAGGCTTGAACTGAAAACCAATTTCATCTTTCTCTACAACGATTTACAGTGTTACGTGCCGTAGATCTGAACTCTCTTCTCAAATGTTCTGCTGCTGAACCAGCCACACGACCCCACAGTTCAGAAAAACATACAAATACTAATATTAGTCCATTCATCCACTCATTCAGTCATAACCACACAGCAGATGCAGCCACATGAACAGCAAAGTTACAATATCTAATATAAGGTGCCAGTCATTTCATTATCTCCACCAGTTCATAGAATTCACTTTCATTATCCACACTACAGATTATAGTTTAAACACATTAAAGTTAAAGTGCTTCTCCGACCGACTCATGAGGTTTCATTTCACATCCAAACACATCACACACACTTCAGAGCAGAAAAGCAGGGCCGGGCCTGGTTAGTACTTGGATGGGAGACCACTGGGAATTCCAGGTGCCACAGGGGGGCGCCAGTTGCTAAAACTGTCGTTGTGTCCTTAGGCAAGGCACATCACCCACATTGCCTAGTATGAAAGTGGTGTGTGCGTGAGTGTTGGTGGTGGTCGGAGGGGCCGATGGCGCAGATTGGCAGCCTCGCTTCCGTCAGTCTGCCCCAGGGCAGCTGTGGCTACAATAGTAGCTTATCACCACCGGGTCTGGAGTGAATGAATAATGCTCTGTAAAAGCGTCTTTGAGTGTCCAGAAAAGCGCTGTATAAAACTGATGCATTATTATTATTATTATTAATTTACAGAAGTGCGAACAGTTCTATTTCAGCCACATTCGCTCCATCAGGTCCATCAAACACTGCAAATGATCATTTACCACATTCAAATATAAATGTTCATATTAATCAATGAATTCATCAGCCAATTCATACGACTGCAGATCCTCCAGATGCTACAGGGCAGAATTTACCACTAACCATTTCATTTCATCCAGTTCATATAAATTCACCATATCATGTGTATATATCCTCACGCGCTGCACTCATTCAACCCCAGTCCGACTGCAGTCACACAGAAGTGCAGCTCCACGTGCTCGAAACATCTGGACTTACGGCAGAGACTGTTCGTGCACAGATCAGTTTGAGTCTAATGTGGACAGTTCTGGTTTTCCAGCAGCCACGACTTGAGTTCGGGTTAGAGCCGAGTGTGGGCCGCTCTCGTACTGTTGACTTGAGTTCGGGTCAGAGCTGAGTGTGGGCCGCTCTCGTACTGTTGACTTGAGTTCGGGTCAGAGCCGAGTGTGGGCCGCTCTCGTACTGTTGACTTGAGTTCGGGTCAGAGCCGAGTGTGGGCCGCTCTCGTACTGTTGACTTGAGTTCGGGTCAGAGCCGAGTGTGGGCCGCTCTCGTACTGTTGACTTGAGTTCGGGTCAGAGCCGAGTGTGGGCCGCTCTCGTACTGTTGACTTGAGTTCGGGTTAGAGCCGAGTGTGGGCCGCTCTCGTACTGTTGACTTGAGTTCGGGTTAGAGCCGAGTGTGGGCCGCTCTCGTACTGTTGACTTGAGTTCGGGTCAGAGCCGAGTGTGGGCCGCTCTCGTACTGTTGACTTGAGTTCGGGTCAGAGCCGAGTGTGGGCCGCTCTCGTACTGTTGACTTGAGTTCGGGTCAGAGCCGAGTGTGGGCCGCTCTCGTACTGTTGACTTGAGTTCGGGTCAGAGCCGAGTGTGGGCCGCTCTCGTACTGTAGCCGGAATAGTGTCGGAATAGTGTCGGAATAGTGTCGGAATAGTGTCGGAATAGTGTCGGAATAGTGTCGGAATACTGCTCCAGGTTTGAGAGGCTCCAGAAGAGAATGCTGCCTGTCCAAAGGTGCTTTTTCCAGATGGAATCACACATCACCTCTGGAAGTTGCTCTTGCAGATCTGTTATGACGTTTTTGGACAAATCCCTGGAGTGAGGCGGGAGCCGGTCCCTGTAGAATTCTGTAAACAGTCTGTGAGTTCGATCAAACTGTCGCACCTTAATATGTCGTATTTTTTCAGAATTAAACCATGATGGTGAGTCTTTGGTTTTTGCTTGTTTGTATCTGGTTTCAGTAGGTTTCAGAGTCGTCTTCATGCTGACGCTCCTCATACAGTGCGTCATATGTCGTATGCAGGACAATCATTGAATTAAAGTGTAGATGAGCTGTTTCTGTTGTGAGCTTGTCTCTTCTGCAGGGCTCTACAGTTCGCCCATTTCACTCACATTTGAGAGTAAATATTTCGTCGTGCGAACGAGGGAAATAAACCAGTGGCACCGGTGCGATGCTTCTGCAGCACAATCAGGAGCTGCACAGACGTCACTGACGAGCAAAACGTTCTACATGTGTCAAACTTTAGGGGCGCAGTCACATCAGGACTTTAGAATCGTGCCCAAGCCTGGAGCCCCTAAAGCGCCGCACGCCCAACGCAACCGAACCGAACCGAACCGAGCCCGGGCACGACACCTCCGACCGCACGACCCCAACATACGAGCTCCGGGTGTGCGGCGATATCACTGATACGAACAAACTCTGGTTCAAAACACATCCACCTGCAACGAGGAGCAGGACCCACACCTGTCCCACCACAGCAGGACCCACACCTGTCCCACCACAGCAGGACCCACACCTGTCCCACCACAGCAGGACCCACACCTGCCCCACCACAGGACCCACACCTGTACCACCCCAGGACCCACACCTGCCCCACCACAGGACCCACACCTGTCCCACCCCAGGACCCACACCTGTCCCACCACAGCAGGACCCACACCTGTCCCACCACAGCAGGACCCACACCTGTCCCACCACAGCAGGACCCACACCTGTCCCACCACAGGACCCACACCTGTCCCACCACAGCAGGACCCACACCTGTCCCACCACAGCAGGACCCACACCTGTACCACCACAGCAGGACCCACACCTGTCCCACCACAGGACCCACACCTGTCCCACCACAGCAGGACCCACATGTCCCACCACAGCAGGACCCACACCTGTCCCACCACCACAGGACCCACACCTGTCCCACCACCACAGGACCCACACCTGTCCCACCACCACAGGACCCACACCTGTCCCTCCACAGGACCCACACCTGTCCCACCACAGCAGGACCCACACCTGTCCCACCACAGCAGGACCCACACCTGTCCCACCACAGCAGGACCCACACCTGTCCCACCACAGGACCCACACCTGTCCCTCCACAGGACCCACACCTGTCCCACCACCACAGGACCCACACCTGTCCCACCACCACAGGACCCACACCTGTCCCACCACAGGACCCACACCTGTCCCACCACCACAGGACCCACACCTGTCCCACCACAGGACCCACACCTGTCCCACCACAGCAGGACCCACACCTGTCCCACCACAGGACCCACACCTGCCCCACCACAGCAGGACCCACACCTGTCCCACCACAGCAGGACCCACACCTGTCCCACCACAGCAGGACCCACACCTGTCCCACCCCAGGACCCACACCTGTACCACCCCAGGACCCACACCTGCCCCACCACAGGACCCACACCTGCCCCACCACAGGACCCACACCTGTACCACCCCAGGACCCACACCTGCCCCACCACAGGACCCACACCTGTCCCACCCCAGGACCCACACCTGTCCCACCACAGGACCCACACCTGCCCCACCACAGGACCCACACCTGTACCACCCCAGGACCCACACCTGCCCCACCACAGGACCCACACCTGTCCCACCCCAGGACCCACACCTGTACCACCCCAGGACCCACACCTGCCCCACCACAGGACCCACACCTGTCCCACCCCAGGACCCACACCTGTACCACCCCAGGACCCACACCTGCCCCACCACAGGACCCACACCTGTACCACCCCAGGACCCACACCTGCCCCACCACAGGACCCACACCTGTACCACCCCAGGACCCACACCTGCCCCACCACAGGACCCACACCTGTCCCACCCCAGGACCCACACCTGTACCACCACAGCAGGACCCACACCTGTCCCACCACAGGACCCACACCTGTCCCACCGCAGGACCCACATCTGTCCCACCACAGGACCCACACCTGTCCCACCACAGCAGGACCCACACCTGTCCCACCACCACAGGACCCACACCTGTCCCACCACCACAGGACCCACACCTGTCCCTCCACAGGACCCACACCTGTCCCACCACAGCAGGACCCACACCTGTCCCACCACAGCAGGACCCACATGTCCCACCACAGCAGGACCCACACCTGTCCCACCACCACAGGACCCACACCTGTCCCACCACCACAGGACCCACACCTGTCCCACCACCACAGGACCCACACCTGTCCCTCCACAGGACCCACACCTGTCCCACCACAGCAGGACCCACACCTGTCCCACCACAGCAGGACCCACACCTGTCCCACCACAGCAGGACCCACACCTGTCCCACCACAGGACCCACACCTGTCCCTCCACAGGACCCACACCTGTCCCACCACCACAGGACCCACACCTGTCCCACCACCACAGGACCCACACCTGTCCCACCACAGGACCCACACCTGTCCCACCACCACAGGACCCACACCTGTCCCACCACAGGACCCACACCTGTCCCACCACAGGACCCACACCTGTCCCACCACAGCAGGACCCACACCTGCCCCACCACAGCAGGACCCACACCTGCCCCACCACAGCAGGACCCACACCTGTCCCACCACAGCAGGACCCACACCTGTCCCACCACAGCAGGACCCACACCTGTCCCACCACAGCAGGACCCACACCTGTCCCACCACAGGACCCACACCTGCCCCACCACAGGACCCACACCTGCCCCACCACAGGACCCACACCTGTCTCACCACAGGACCCACACCTGTCCCACCACCACAGGACCCACACCTGTCCCACCACCATAGGACCCACACCTGTCCCACCACAGGACCCACACCTGTCCCACCACAGCAGGACCCACACCTGTCCCACCACAGCAGGACCCACACCTGTCCCACCACAGCAGGACCCACACCTGTCCCACCACAGGACCCACACCTGTCCCACCACCACAGGACCCACACCTGTCCCACCACCACAGGACCCACACCTGTCCCACCACAGGACCCACACCTGTCCCACCACCACAGGACCCACACCTGTCCCACCACAGGACCCACACCTGTCCCACCACAGGACCCACACCTGTCCCACCACAGCAGGACCCACACCTGTCCCACCACAGCAGGACCCACACCTGTCCCACCACAGCAGGACCCACACCTGTCCCACCACAGCAGGACCCACACCTGTCCCACCGCAGGACCCACACCTGTCCCACCGCAGGACCCACACCTGTCCCACCGCAGGACCCACACCTGTCCCACCACACTAAAGTGAGAGCTTTGTCTCGGTCTCGTCACGGACTCAAGGTCTGAATACTGAGTTCGATCATATTTCATTACGGCCGCTGCTGTCGGCAATAAACTTGTACCGGTGTGTAGGACCTGTGCGCTGGAGCCTGTGGACACTGCGGCACCGCCAGTGCGCGGCTCGTCCACAGCTCCACCCTCAGCCTGCATCACAGGGCAGGTTAAACATCTGTCCATCCGCCTCACGTCAAATACGCCAATACTAATTTTATGTCCGTGTCCGCACAGAGCAGAGCTACAGCACAGAGCAGAGCTACGGCACAGAGCAGAGCTACGGCACAGAGCAGAGCTACAGTACAGAGCAGGTGATATGTGGGCTGAAGTTTGAGTAAGAAAATGCCAAATAAATCTGTTTGTCACATGTGCGTTTGGTTTGGTAAATGTGCAGAGGCTAAAAACCACTTTAAAACCACTAAGAGAATGTAACTCCAGTTAGGAATCTGAAAATACAGGTTTAAAAATCCTGCCCACTTTTTACACTTTGAAACAGTTTTGTGTAAAGTGCCAGGGGAAGTTCTCTTAAAGAAGAGGTTCTCAAACTGTGGTGAGGGTCCAAAAAGGGCCACAGAGTGTTTCAGTGCTGTACAGTTTGTTTGGCTTATTTTAAGTCTAAATATTAATCAGATAAAATGAAGATATATTTATAAAAACATTGCAGGAAAAGTGCAGTCATAATTCTTTTGTTTTTCTGTATTAAATGTATTCAGGGATGGTGTTGGTGTGCGTAAGTCCTTGAGGAAGCCCTAACTGATGTTCACAAATCGAAGATGAAGCGTTTGTTACTCTAACGAATTGTTTTCTTTGTGTGAGGTCTGATTCCACCCAGTGCACAGTGTTTGGAGAGAGGCTGAAACAAGATCATTTTTCTAATAAGATTTGGCTGTATTGACTGTATCGAACGCTTTGTTGAGGTGGAGGAAAACTGCTCCCACAGCACCTCCTCTATCGATATTCAGTTTTAATTTTTCCAGGAAGAAGCATACAGCTGTTTGTGTAGAATAATGCTTTCTGAATCCAGATTGTGTTTGGTGAAGATTGAGAGGACTGTTGTTTACATGTCCTGTGAGTTGCTACACACTTTCCAGTATTTTAGATCCTGCTGGCAAGATGCTTATGGGTCTGTAGTTGCTGGTTTCTGTTGGGTCTCCAGATTTAAATATTGGTGAAATTGCAGATATCTTCCAAAAATCCGGAAATGTATTTGTATTTATTATTCATTTATAATACAAGTATAATCCAAAAGCATCTTTAGCTTTAGAATTTTTTAGGCCACTGACTGTCATACAGGACACAGGAGTAAGTTCAATGTGGATTTACAAAATAATGCGCTGGTTTGCACTCACCAAACTCCTTGGATCCTTCTCCATCTGCAGTCAAAAGCACTTCTCCAGTATTCCGCTGCTGGACTCGCCAGCTTCACTCCCCGCTCCCCTCCGGGCCCCGCTCCCCTCCGGGCCCCGCTCCCCTCCGGGCCCCGCTCCCCTCGGGGCTCCGCTCCCCTCCGGGCCCCGCTCCGGGCTCCGCTCCTGTCTCCACCGACTCCACCACCACCGTCAGCTTCGTCCTTCTCACCATCCGCTCACTCAGCAGCAAAGAGCCTCTGCTCCAGGATCTGTGCCTCACAGAAACAGCAGCAGCAGCAGCAGAAACAGCAGCAGCAGCAGCAGCAGCAGCAGCAGCAGCAGCAGCAGCAGCAGGTGATTAACTCCGGCAGGTTTTGTTTACACCTGTGAGCGCCGCGCACGTGGCCGGGGCGGTGGTATCGCGATGATTCACCGCGAGACTTGGAAAGTCCTGCCTGTGTCTGCCCCATGGAGGTATAATCAGAGCTTTTATTATAGTTCTATGGTAACCCGATACCCCGCTAACCTGCTACCCCGCTAACCTGCTACCCCGCTAACCCACTACCCCGCTTACCCGATACCCCGCTTGTGGTAACTTCACATATAAAAGAATACAAACTCAGATGCCGAGTTGTCCAAACTTTATCTGTAATTCAGTTGACAAACGTACACGGTATCGGAGAGGACTTAAAAACATGCCTCAGGAACAATGGTGCTCTTATACTCTCATTAACCCTTTCTGTGGGTATTGGCTTAGTGCCTATCCCAAAATTACCAGTAGCACCATCTAGTGGTTATTACGAACATTGCCTTAGAAATACTTTGACCTTACAACACCGCTAACCTGCTACCCCGCTAACCCACTACCCCACTAACCTGCTACCCCGCTTACCCATACCTCGCTAACCTGCTACCCCGCTAACCCACTACCTCGCTAACCTGCTACCCCGCTAACCCACTACCTCGCTAACCTGCTACCCTGCTAACCCACTACCCCACTAACCTGCTACCCCGCTTACCCGATACCTCGCTAACCTGCTACCCCGCTAACCCACTACCTCGCTAACCTGCTACCCCGCTAACCCACTACCTCGCTAACCTGCTACCCCGCTAACCCACTACCCCACTAACCCGCTACCCCGCTTACCCGATACCCCGCTAACCCGATACCTCGCTAACCTGCTACCCTGCTAACCCACTACCCCACTAACCTGCTACCCCGCTTACCCGATACCTCGCTAACCTGCTACCCCGCTACCCCGCTTACCCGATACCCCGCTAACCTGCTACCCCACTAACCTGCTACCCCACTAACCCACTACCCCACTAACCACTACCCCACTCACCGGCTCAGTGCCGTGCTCAGACAGGAAGTGCTCCGTGTGTTTGGACTCTGGCTCCAGTTCAGTTTGTGCTGAGAAACTGCGGCTCGTCTCTGGACCTGCTGCTGTCAGAATCCAGTTCAGTCTGAAAATGGTTTTTGTCTGTAAATCAATTTGTTTTTTTTGTTTTTATTTTACCCACAAAGACACTGGAGTTAAAACAGGACACAGAGTCCAGACCTGAACCCCACAGAGTCCAGACCTGAACCCCACAGAGTCCAGACCTGAACCCCACAGAGTCCAGACCTGAACCCCACAGAGTCCAGACCTGAACCCCACAGAGTCCAGACCTGAACCCCACAGAGTCCAGACCTGAACCCCACAGAGGATCTTTGGGATCAGACTCGACCATCAGATCAGATCTTGGTGAAAAATGAACCCGACACTGGACGGAAATAAATCTGTGACGCTGCAGAAGTTTATCCACAGTGAAGCTCAGAGCTGCTCCTGTACAAACAGGAGGAGGCCAGCAGAGGGCAGCAGCGCCCTGCAGATCACCCCAGCAGAGCAGGGAGAGGGGCATTTACCTCTGCGGGGTATTACAGAGGGGTATTTACCTCTGCGGGGTATTACAAAGGGGCATTTACCTCTGCGGGGTATTACAGAGGGGTATTTACCTCTGCGGGGTATTACAAAGGGGCATTTACCTCTGCGGGGTATTACAGAGGGCATTTACCTCTGCGAGGGTAATACAGAGGGTTTTACCTCTGTGGGGTATTACAGAGGGGGTTTGACCCCTGCGGGGTATTACAGAGGGGCATTTATCTCTGCGGGGTATTACAGAGGGGTATTTACCTCTGCGGGGTATTACAAAGGGGCATTTACCTCTGCGGGGTATTACAGAGGGGTATTTACCTCTGCGGGGTATTACAAAGGGGCATTTACCTCTGCGGGGTATTACAGAGGGGCATTTACCTCTGCGGGGTAATACAGAGGGGTATTTACCTCTGTGGGGTATTACAGAGGGGTATTTACCTCTGCGGGGTATTACAGAGGGGCATTTATCTCTGCGGGGTATTACAGAGGGGTATTTACCTCTGCGGGGTATTACAAAGGGGCATTTACCTCTGCGGGGTATTACAGAGGGGCATTTACCTCTGCGGGGTAATACAGAGGGGTATTTACCTCTGTGGGGTATTACAGAGGGGTATTTACCTCTGCGGGGTATTACAGAGGGGCATTTATCTCTGCGGGGTAATACAGAGGGGTATTTACCTCTGTGGGGTAATACAGAGGGGTATTTACCTCTGCGGGGTATTACAGAGGGGTATTTACCTCTGCAGGGTAAGTCCTGGTTTAGTCTTGCTCCATCCATCCATCTTCTTCCTCTTATCCGGGGCCGGGTCTCGGGGGCCTCAGTCTAAGCAGGGGCTCCCAAGCTTCCTTCTCCCCAGACACTTCCTCCAGCTCCTCCTGGACCCTGAGGTTCCCAGGCCCAGAGACAGAGTCCCTCCAGTGTCCTGGGTCTTCCCCGGGGCCTCCTCCCGGTGGGACATGAACACCTCCTGAGGAGGCGTCCAGGAGGCATCCGGACCAGATGCCCTCCCCTCAGCTGCTCCTCTCCACGTGGAGGAGCGGCGACTCTACTCCGAGCTCCTCCCGTGTGACTGAGCTCCTCACCCTCTCTCTAAGGGAGCGCCCGGCCACTCTGCGGAGGAAACTCATTTCGGCCGCTTGTATCGGCGATCTCGTTCTTTCGGTCATTACCCAGAGCTCATGACCATAGGTGAGGGGAGGAACGTGACTGAGGTAAATCGAGAGCTTCACCTTTCGGCTCAGCTCCTCTTCACCACAACGGTCCGATACAGCGACCGCATCACTGCCGACGCTGCACCGATCCACCTGTCAATCTCACGCTCCATCCTCCCCTCACTGTGAACAAGACCCCGAGATACTGAACTCCTCCACTTGAGGCAGAGACTCCCCACCCACCCGGAGAGGGCAACCCACCTTTTTCCCGTCCAGAACCATGGCCTCGGATTTGGAACAGCTGATTCTCATCCCGGCCGCTTCACACTCGGCTGCAAACCGCCCCAGTGCTGCAGGTCCTGGCTCGATGGAGCCAACAGGACAACATCATCCACAAAAAGCAGAGATGAGATCCTGTGGTCCCCGAACTGGACCCCCTCCGGCCCCTGGCTGCGCCTAGAAATTCTGTCCATAAATACAATGAACAGAACCGGTGACAAAGGGCAGCCCTGGAGTCCAACATGCACCGGGAACAGGTCTGACTTACTGCCGGCACCACAGCTCCTGCTCCGGTCATACAGGGACCGGCCCTTAGCAAAGGGCCCCGGACCCCATACTCCCGAAGCAGCCCCCACAGGGCACCACGAGGGACACGGTCGAATGCCTTCTCCAGGTCCACAAAGCACATGTGGACTGGTGCAAACTCCCATGAACCCTCGAGCACCCGATGGAGGGTGTAGAGCTGGTCCAGTGTTCCACGACCAGGCCGAAAACCACACTGCTCCTCTTGGATCCGAGGTTCGACTATCGGCCGAACTCTCCTCTCCAGTCCCTGGCACAGACTTTACCGGGGAGGCTGAGGAGTGTGATTCCCCTGTAGGTGGAACACACCCTCCGGTCCCCCTTTTTATACAGAGGGACCACCACCCCGGTCTGCCAGTCCAGAGGTAGGCTACTGTTCCCGACCGAGGCGTGTCAGCCAAGACCCACAACACCCAGAGACTTCAGGTCCTCAGGACGGATCTCATCCACCCCCGGAGCCCGAGGAGCTTTAACCACCTCAGTGACTTCAGCCAGGGTGATGGATGAGTCCACCTCTGGGTCCCCAGCCTCAGCCTCCTCTTCGGAGGACGTGACGGTGGGATTGAGGAGATCCCCAAAGTTTTCCTTCCACCGCCCGACAAAGTCCTGGTTTAGTCCTGGTTTAGTCCTGGTTTAGTCCTGGTTTATTCCTGGTTTAGTCCCGGTTTAGTCCTGGTTTAGTCCTGGTTTAGTCCTGGTTTAGTCCTGGTTTATTCCTGGTTTAGTCCCGGTTTATTCCTGGTTTAGTCCCGGTTTAGTCCTGGTTTAGTCCTGGTTTAGGACTCACAGTTTCAAGTTTTAAATGTTCTGGAAAATCTCAGACAGAAAAAAATGACTCAGGCTCCAGTAAAACACTTTAATGTCGACTCCATTTCAGTCACAGCCTCAAACACACAGACTCCACCACGGTCCCAAAACATGGCCAAAAACACGGTAAAAACATGAGAGAAACACGGTAAAAACGTGAGAGAAACACGGTAAAAACGTGAGAGAAACACGGTAAAAACATGAGAGAAACACGGTAAAAACATGAGAGAAACACGGTAAAAACATGAGAGAAACAGTAAAATCGTAAGAACATGGTAAGAACACGGTTAAAACATGGTAAAAACATGACGCACTGACAGAGCCACAGGTTTGGCTCATTTAATTAGATTTACAGGGCTGTTTTTACACCTGTATTAGACCCTGGTTTAGTCCTGGTTTAGTCCTGGTTTAGTCCTGGTTTAGTCCTGGTTTAGTCCTGGTTTAGTCCTGGTTTAGTCCTGGTTTAGTCTTACAGGTGTAACCCGCAGTCCAGATGTTGTGACACTTTATCTCTAAATAAAAACAGAAATCACAAAATAAACTCTAAATCTCGTTTGGATAAAACAGAATCGAGTTCTAACGTTTCTACGACAGAATTCACCCGAACACAACAGGAAGTAACGCACTGAACCAGGGGTCACAGGTCACAGCACCAACAGAACATGGCTATGCTAATGCTAACATGGATATGCTAATGCTAAAGCTAGCGCAGGACGCCGCGGCGTTTGGACCCTGTTGCTCGGAAACCATGTTGTCCTGAAATGTCCCGTGATAAATCAGAGGCTGAATGCTGTGGGCGGAGCCAGAACTCCACGAGGAAAAAGAGACAGAAACGTGGAAACGTGAAGATCCGACGAGTTTGTTTGGATGAGAGTTCGTTTGGAGGGGGTATCTGAGGTCTGCGGGGTATTCCCGTATATATGAGTGGACTAAGCTAACCCGTTAGCCGCCGCGTGGCAAACAGGAAGTGCTCCAGGAGGCTCTTGGGGCTCCTTCACATTAGGATCTTCTCGTCCCTCTGTCTGTACTATGTGAATTACTAACAGTGATGCTAGCAGTGATGCTAACAATGATGCTAACAGTGATGCTAACGGTGATGCTAATAGTGATGCTAACAGTGAAGCTAATACTGATGTTAACAATGATGCTAAATGATGCTAACAGTGATGCTAATAGTGATGCTAACAGTGATACTACCAGTGATGCTAACAGTGATGCTCACTGTGATGCTCACTGTGATGCTAACAGTGAAGCTAATACTGATGTTAACAATGATGCTAAATGATGCTAACAGTGATGCTAATAGTGATGCTAACAGTGATGCTAACAGTGATGCTAACAGTGATGCTAACAGTGATGCTAACAGTGATGCTAAGTGATGCTACCAGTGATGCTAACAGTGATGCTCACTGTGATGCTCACTGTGATGCTAACAGTGATGCTAACAGTGAAGCTAATACTGATGTTAACAATGATGCTAAATGATGCTAACAGTGATGCTAATAGTGATGCTAAACAGTGATGCTAACAGTGATACTAAGTGATGCTAACAGTGATGCTAACAGTGATGCTAACAGTGATGCTAAGTGATGCTAATGGCGAGCGCTCAGTCAGATTCCCCTTTCCACATTTCGTGTCATTTAAGCTCGTGGAGAACTGGTGTTTTGCAGCGTCGAGTGAAACATCTGATTCTGATTCTGAGTTGAGTCCCACCTGAGTCTGAGGCGTCGGGTCAAACAGAACCTTAACATGTAACACCGGGTCACAGCCTCAAGTGACGGGAGCGAGTTTTCTCCCATGAACCCGTTTTTATTCTGTTTCCTTTTCTTCGCTTGTTCCCGTTCACACGGCTCCAGTTTGTTCAGGGTTTGGGTTTTTATTTTGACTCTTCATAACCTTTTCTCGTTTGTCTCAGAGCGCACAGGAGACGGAGCTTTGGTAAAACACGTGTTTGTCGACACTCTGCAGCTGAGCTCATCCAGATTCCCCGGCGGCGTGACGCTAACTGGAGGCACTGTTCTGTCTGAGGCTCCGTTAGACTTTAATCCGATAAAAACCTGATTTATCAACAGGATCTGATCTGAGCTGTGAAACTTGTCCCTCTGAAGAACTTTACACTCACAGGCTAGCATTAGCGTTAGCGTTAGCATTAGCATTAGCATTAGCGTTAGCGTTAGCATTAGCCAACAGTTTTTTTTCAGTGAGCTCGATAGATTTTCATCTATTTAGTTGAAAATCCTAAACAGAGGGACTCTGTTTTACAGCTCACACTTCCTGTGTTTTTTTTTAAATACTTTTCTTTTAAACTTTTAGCCACAAACTGTCACTGAACTATGGAAGCCTGTTTCTGGCAATAAATAAGAACTAAAAGCCTCACAGAAACTCATAATTATGATTTTAAAAGTTTTAATTATGACTTAAAACTTGTAATTATGACTTTTAAACTCGTAATTCTGATTTCCTATGAGGCTTTTCTTTTTTATTTACTGCCGGACACAGGCTTTCACACTGAACTGATGTAAAATATAAGAATTAGCATTTAAAACCTTCGACTCTGAGTCCTGTAACGTCGTCAGCGCTGGAGACAGAACAGTTTCCGTTCAGTTTGCCTCGTGCTCATGTGTTTCTCCTCCGAACTCTGTGCTTTAAACAGTGGAGCTTCAGCGTCTCGTATGGCTTCAGGAGTCAGGAGTTATTACGGTTCATGGCTTTGCTCGTGGTAAATACTGCCTCATTTACAGGTCAGGCCTTTTATTGCTAATAGAATGATTTGTGCACTTTCCCCTGTTTTCTCACAAAAGCTGCACTACGAAACATTTCTGACGGAGCGGCTGCCGTCGGATCGTCTCCACGGAGATTCCGACTCGTTTCCTTTTGTGTGATGGAAACGCGGAGGTGATTTTCAGGCTGGAACAGATCTGCAGTTTGTTTGATCTGAAGGACGAATCCAAAAGAGGAAAAACAAAAGAGTTTCTGAGCAGAGACAAAAGTGACTGCCGACTGACAGGGTCTGACAGGGTCTGACAGGGTCTGACGGGGTCTGACAGGGTCTGACGGGGGCTGACAGGGTCTGACAGGGTCTGACGGGGCCTGACGGGGTCTGACGGGGTCTGACGGGGTCTGACGGGGGCTGACGGGGTCTGACGGGGGCTGACGGGGGCTGACGGGGGCTGACGGGGTCTGACGAGGGCTGACGGGGGCTGACGGGGGCTGACGGGGGCTGACGGGGTCTGACGGGGTCTGACGAGGGCTGACGGGGTCTGACAGGGGCTGACGGGGTCTGACGGGGGCTGACGGGGTCTGACAGGGGCTGACGGGGTCTGACGGGGGCTGACGGGGGCTGACGGGGGCTGACGGGGTCTGACGGGGTCTGACAGGGGCTGACGGGGGCTGACGGGGGCTGACGGGGGCTGACGGGGGCTGACGGGGGCTGACAGGGGCTGACAGGTCACAGAAGTGTTCGGAGTGAAGCTCATTGAGGGCGGCAGTGACAGCGGCAGATCTGGGGTTAGATTCATATTTGGAATTCTGACCTCGAGTATCGTAGCAACCAAAGAGCCAATCAGGAGCGAGGCTGCTGAAGGCCACAGCAGACTAAGCTAACCCGTTAGCCGCTAACCCGTTAGCCGCTAACCCGTTAGCCGCTAACCCGTTAGCCGCCGCGTGGCAAACAGGAAGTGCTCCAGGAGGCTCTTGGGGCTCCTTCACATTAGGATCTTCTCGTCCCTCTGTCTGGACCTGCTGCTCTGAGCCTCGTCATTCTGGACTTAAACTGTTCGTCTGAAGCCGCCACACAGGATCCTGAACTTTGCATTTCTCTGTTTTGTTCCTAAATCAAGATCTGAACAAAAATAACGGACCAATCAGACGCCTTCATTCCCCGAGGCCCCTCCCCCTAGCGTTAGCAACAGGTTTGATTGACAGCTCGTTTCGTTGCTAAGTAAGTTCCCTTCCCGCTTTCCCCCGAGTGACGATTTCTGAAATAAAATGACCAAATATCTCAAACAGTCACAATATCTAATGTGACTAGAATCTGAACGAGCAGAATTTAACGAGCAGAAAGTAAAGAGAATTTGGTTAAATTGTGACTCTGTTGTTGTTAAATGCGGAACAGAACAAACAACATAAATCAGTGACTTAAACTCTTTAAAGCTCAAAGTTTCTTCTTCTTGTGCAGAATCAGGTAAATCCAGTGTCCTGCAGGTGCAGAGTATCACATCCATAGTCCGTATATATGATGCATCAGCTCTGCCAGGAGGAGGCGCCACATTTAACCTCCTCACTCATGATTGGCTCTTGTGTTGCTATGATACTCGAGGGAGGATTTCCAAATATGGACCTGGCTCCAGATTCGCCCCTGTAACCGTGGCAACAGGAGCCTCATGTGGGCGACGCTGTGGAGACGTCACTCCATTACATTCACACACGTAAAGAAAGTGAAAGTGACGTTTCGCAGTCACAGGAGCCTGACCACAGTCCAGAACTTTTCCTCACAGACGCTTTAACTGTGGAACTTTCCAGGCAGAGCTTTAAACCAGGTGACGGACCCTCCTCCAGAAAAGTTCCGTAGTGCAGCTTTTTCTGCAGGTTGATTTTACAGATTTCTCTGAAGCAGCTCTGAGGTCTGCGTGAGTCCAGCGGGTTTTACTGCCCTAGAATCAGGACAGGCGCTATTAGCATGCTAGTTACTGTTATTTTGATTCCAAACCTCAGAAAAGATCTTCTAAACTCACTGTGGGGAATCATGAGGACGCTGCAGAAGCTCAGAGAGGACCTGGTTTAGTCCTGGTTTAGTCCTGGTTCAGTCCTGGTTTAGTCCTGGTTTAGTCCTGGTTTAGTCCTGGTTCAGTCCTGGTTTAGTCCTGGTTTAGTCCTGGTTAATCCTGGTTTAGTCCTGGTTCAGTCCTGGTTCAGTCCTGGTTCAGTCCTGGTTTAGTCCTGGTTCAGTCCTGGTTTAGTCCTGGTTTAGTCCTGGTTAATCCTGGTTTAGTCCTGGTTTAGTCCTGGTTTAGTCCTGATTCAGTCCTGGTTTAGTCCTGGTTTAGTCCTGGTTTAGTCCTGGTTCAGTCCTGGTTCAGTCCTGGTTTAGTCCTGGTTCAGTCCTGGTTTAGTCCTGGTTTAGTCCTGGTTTAGTCCTGATTCAGTCCTGGTTTAGTCCTGGTTTAGTCCTGGTTTAGTCCTGGTTTAGTCCTGATTCAGTCCTGGTTTAGTCCTGGTTCAGTCCTGGTTTAGTCCTGGTTTAGTCCTGATTCAGTCCTGGTTTAGTCCTGGTTTAGTCCTGGTTTAGTCCTGGTTCAGTCCTGGTTCAGTCCTGGTTTAGTCCTGGTTCAGTCCTGGTTTAGTCCTGGTTTAGTCCTGGTTTAGTCCTGATTCAGTCCTGGTTTAGTCCTGGTTTAGTCCTGGTTTAGTCCTGGTTCAGTCCTGGTTCAGTCCTGGTTCAGTCCTGGTTTAGTCCTGGTTCAGTCCTGGTTCAGTCCTGGTTTAGTCCTGGTTTAGTCCTGATTCAGTCCTGGTTTAGTCCTGGTTTAGTCCTGGTTTAGTCCTGGTTCAGTCCTGGTTCAGTCCTGGTTTAGTCCTGGTTCAGTCCTGGTTTAGTCCTGGTTTAGTCCTGGTTTAGTCCTGGTTCAGTCCTGGTTTAGTCCTGGTTTAGTCCTGGTTTAGTCCTGGTTCAGTCCTGGTTCAGTCCTGGTTTAGTCCTGGTTTAGTCCTGGTTTAGTCCTGGTTTAGTCCTGGTTCAGTCCTGGTTTAGTCCTGGTTCAGTCCTGGTTTAGTCCTGGTTCAGTCCTGGTTCAGTCCTGGTTTAGTCCTGGTTCAGTCCTGGTTCAGTCCTGGTTCAGTCCTGGTTTAGTCCTGGTTTAGTCCTGGTTTAGTCCTGGTTCAGTCCTGGTTCAGTCCTGGTTCAGTCCTGGTTCAGTCCTGGTTTAGTCCTGATTCAGTCCTGGTTTAGTCCTGGTTTAGTCCTGGTTCAGTCCTGGTTTAGTCCTGGTTTAGTCCTGGTTCAGTCCTGGTTTAGTCCTGGTTTAGTCCTGGTTTAGTCCTGATTCAGTCCTGGTTTAGTCCTGATTCAGTCCTGGTTCAGTCCTGGTTCAGTCCTGGTTCAGTCCTGGTTTAGTCCTGGTTCAGTCCTGGTTCAGTCCTGGTTCAGTCCTGGTTCAGTCCTGGTTCAGTCCTGGTTCAGTCCTGGTTCAGTCCTGGTTCAGTCCTGGTTCAGTCCTGGTTCAGTCCTGGTTCAGTCCTGGTTTAGTCCTGATTCAGTCCTGGTTCAGTCCTGGTTCAGTCCTGGTTCAGTCCTGGTTCAGTCCTGGTTCAGTCCTGGTTTAGTCCTGGTTCAGTCCTGGTTTAGTCCTGGTTTAGTCCTGGTTTAGTCCTGATTCAGTCCTGGTTTAGTCCTGGTTTAGTCCTGGTTCAGTCCTGGTTCAGTCCTGGTTCAGTCCTGGTTCAGTCCTGGTTTAGTCCTGGTTCAGTCCTGGTTTAGTCCTGGTTTAGTCCTGGTTTAGTCCTGATTCAGTCCTGGTTTAGTCCTGGTTTAGTCCTGATTCAGTCCTGGTTTAGTCCTGGTTTAGTCCTGGTTTAGTCCTGGTTCAGTCCTGGTTCAGTCCTGGTTCAGTCCTGGTTTAGTCCTGATTCAGTCCTGGTTTAGTCCTGGTTTAGTCCTGGTTTAGTCCTGGTTCAGTCCTGGTTCAGTCCTGGTTTAGTCCTGGTTTAGTCCTGGTTTAGTCCTGGTTCAGTCCTGGTTCAGTCCTGGTTCAGTCCTGGTTCAGTCCTGGTTTAGTCCTGGTTTAGTCCTGGTTTAGTCCTGGTTCAGTCCTGGTTCAGTCCTGGTTCAGTCCTGGTTTAGTCCTGATTCAGTCCTGGTTTAGTCCTGGTTTAGTCCTGGTTTAGTCCTGGTTCAGTCCTGGTTCAGTCCTGGTTTAGTCCTGGTTTAGTCCTGGTTTAGTCCTGATTCAGTCCTGGTTTAGTCCTGGTTTAGTCCTGGTTTAGTCCTGGTTTAGTCCTGGTTTAGTCCTGGTTCAGTCCTGGTTCAGTCCTGGTTCAGTCCTGATTCAGTCCTGGTTTAGTCCTGGTTTAGTCCTGATTCAGTCCTGGTTTAGTCCTGGTTTAGTCCTGGTTTAGTCCTGGTTTAGTCCTGGTTCAGTCCTGGTTCAGTCCTGGTTTAGTCCTGATTCAGTCCTGGTTTAGTCCTGGTTTAGTCCTGGTGTAGTCCTGGTTCAGTCCTGGTTCAGTCCTGGTTCAGTCCTGGTTCAGTCCTGGTTTAGTCCTGATTCAGTCCTGGTTTAGTCCTGGTTTAGTCCTGGTTCAGTCCTGGTTTAGTCCTGGTTTAGTCCTGGTTCAGTCCTGGTTTAGTCCTGGTTTAGTCCTGGTTTAGTCCTGATTCAGTCCTGGTTTAGTCCTGGTTTAGTCCTGGTTTAGTCCTGGTTTAGTCCTGATTCAGTCCTGGTTTAGTCCTGGTTTAGTCCTGATTCAGTCCTGGTTTAGTCCTGGTTTAGTCCTGGTTTAGTCCTGGTTTAGTCCTGATTCAGTCCTGGTTCAGTCCTGGTTCAGTCCTGGTTCAGTCCTGGTTCAGTCCTGATTCAGTCCTGGTTTAGTCCTGGTTTAGTCCTGATTCAGTCCTGGTTTAGTCCTGGTTTAGTCCTGGTTTAGTCCTGGTTCAGTCCTGGTTCAGTCCTGGTTCAGTCCTGGTTTAGTCCTGATTCAGTCCTGGTTTAGTCCTGGTTTAGTCCTGGTTTAGTCCTGGTTCAGTCCTGGTTCAGTCCTGGTTTAGTCCTGGTTTAGTCCTGGTTTAGTCCTGGTTCAGTCCTGGTTCAGTCCTGGTTCAGTCCTGGTTCAGTCCTGGTTTAGTCCTGGTTTAGTCCTGGTTTAGTCCTGGTTCAGTCCTGGTTCAGTCCTGGTTCAGTCCTGGTTTAGTCCTGATTCAGTCCTGGTTTAGTCCTGGTTTAGTCCTGGTTTAGTCCTGGTTCAGTCCTGGTTCAGTCCTGGTTTAGTCCTGGTTTAGTCCTGGTTTAGTCCTGATTCAGTCCTGGTTTAGTCCTGGTTTAGTCCTGGTTTAGTCCTGGTTTAGTCCTGGTTCAGTCCTGGTTCAGTCCTGGTTCAGTCCTGATTCAGTCCTGGTTTAGTCCTGGTTTAGTCCTGATTCAGTCCTGGTTTAGTCCTGGTTTAGTCCTGGTTTAGTCCTGGTTTAGTCCTGGTTCAGTCCTGGTTCAGTCCTGGTTTAGTCCTGGTTTAGTCCTGGTTCAGTCCTGGTTTAGTCCTGGTTTAGTCCTGATTCAGTCCTGGTTTAGTCCTGGTTTAGTCCTGGTTTAGTCCTGGTTTAGTCCTGATTCAGTCCTGGTTTAGTCCTGGTTTAGTCCTGATTCAGTCCTGGTTTAGTCCTGGTTTAGTCCTGGTTTAGTCCTGGTTTAGTCCTGATTCAGTCCTGGTTCAGTCCTGGTTTAGTCCTGGTTTAGTCCTGGTTCAGTCCTGGTTCAGTCCTGGTTCAGTCCTGGTTCAGTCCTGGTTTAGTCCTGGTTCAGTCCTGGTTTAGTCCTGGTTTAGTCCTGGTTTAGTCCTGATTCAGTCCTGGTTTAGTCCTGGTTTAGTCCTGGTTTAGTCCTGGTTCAGTCCTGGTTCAGTCCTGGTTTAGTCCTGGTTTAGTCCTGGTTTAGTCCTGATTCAGTCCTGGTTCAGTCCTGGTTCAGTCCTGGTTCAGTCCTGGTTCAGTCCTGGTTTAGTCCTGGTTCAGTCCTGGTTTAGTCCTGGTTTAGTCCTGGTTTAGTCCTGATTCAGTCCTGGTTTAGTCCTGGTTTAGTCCTGGTTTAGTCCTGGTTCAGTCCTGGTTCAGTCCTGGTTTAGTCCTGATTCAGTCCTGGTTTAGTCCTGGTTTAGTCCTGGTTTAGTCCTGGTTCAGTCCTGGTTCAGTCCTGGTTTAGTCCTGGTTTAGTCCTGGTTTAGTCCTGGTTTAGTCCTGGTTCAGTCCTGGTTCAGTCCTGGTTTAGTCCTGGTTTAGTCCTGGTTTAGTCCTGGTTTTATCCTGGTTTAGTCCTGGTTCAGTCCTGGTTCAGTCCTGGTTCAGTCCTGGTTCAGTCCTGGTTCAGTCCTGGTTTAGTCCTGGTTCAGTCCTGGTTTAGTCCTGGTTTAGTCCTGGTTTAGTCCTGATTCAGTCCTGGTTTAGTCCTGGTTTAGTCCTGGTTTAGTCCTGGTTCAGTCCTGGTTCAGTCCTGGTTTAGTCCTGATTCAGTCCTGGTTTAGTCCTGGTTTAGTCCTGGTTTAGTCCTGGTTCAGTCCTGGTTCAGTCCTGGTTTAGTCCTGGTTTAGTCCTGGTTTAGTCCTGGTTTAGTCCTGGTTTAGTCCTGGTTCAGTCCTGGTTCAGTCCTGGTTTAGTCCTGGTTTAGTCCTGGTTTAGTCCTGGTTTAGTCCTGGTTCAGTCCTGGTTCAGTCCTGGTTTAGTCCTGGTTTAGTCCTGGTTTAGTCCTGGTTTAGTCCTGGTTTAGTCCTGATTCAGTCCTGGTTCAGTCCTGGTTCAGTCCTGGTTCAGTCCTGGTTCAGTCCTGGTTTAGTCCTGGTTCAGTCCTGGTTTAGTCCTGGTTTAGTCCTGGTTTAGTCCTGATTCAGTCCTGGTTTAGTCCTGGTTTAGTCCTGGTTTAGTCCTGGTTCAGTCCTGGTTCAGTCCTGGTTTAGTCCTGATTCAGTCCTGGTTTAGTCCTGGTTTAGTCCTGGTTTAGTCCTGGTTCAGTCCTGGTTCAGTCCTGGTTTAGTCCTGGTTTAGTCCTGGTTTAGTCCTGGTTTAGTCCTGGTTTAGTCCTGGTTCAGTCCTGGTTCAGTCCTGGTTTAGTCCTGGTTTAGTCCTGGTTTAGTCCTGGTTTAGTCCTGGTTTAGTCCTGGTTTAGTCTAGGACTAACTGAACCTCTCCAAACTGTTTCAAACAAACTCGTTCTGTTTTCCCCGTGTTAAACCCAGTGAATCTGGAGGCTGTAATGACGTCATAGTATCGGGGGCTGTGATTGGTGTTCGCACGTTTAGGCTCCGCCCCCCGGGTCCTTCAGGTTCGTTCCCGTTTCGTTCCTTTGAACAGTTCAGTGTAATTCTCTATAAAACCGTGTGGTGGCGCTCTGCTCGTGACAGAGGCTTATGGCCTAAGCTTCCTGTTTCCCAGAGGAGTTTGAGATTCTGTCCAAGGCGACGTCTCCACAGACACGACTCGTCTCCACAGACGCGACTCGTCTCCACAGACACGACTCGTCTCCGCAGACGCGACTCGTCTCCACAGACACGACTCGTCTCCGCAGACGCGACTCGTCTCCGCAGACGCGACTCGTCTCCGCAGACGCGACTCGTCTCCGCAGACGCGACTCGTCTCCACAGACACGACTCGTCTCTGAGTTCTGTGGCTTCAGTTCGTCTGAAAACATTTCACTCAAAAGTTCTGAAGATCCGAGGAGCCGAAGACGACGACACGAGTCTGGAAACGAGAAGGAAATTACACCTGTGACAGGGCCTCACCTGCCACACAGGGCCTCACCTGTCACATGCCCTCGTGCAGACACAGACAGGGCCTCACCTGCCACACAGGGCCTCACCTGTCACACGTCCTAGTGCAGACACAGACAGGGCCTCACCTGCCACACAGGGCCTCACCTGCCACACAGGGCCTCACCTGTCACACAGGGCCTCACCTGTCACATGCCCTCGTGCAGACACAGACAGGGCCTCACCTGTCACATGCCCTCGTGCAGGAGCAGACAGGGCCTCACCTGTCACATGCCCTCATGCAGACACAGACAGGGCCTCACCTGTCACACGTTCTCGTGCAGGAGCAGACAGGGCCTCACCTGTCACACGTCCTCGTGCAGGAGCAGACAGGGCCTCACCTGTCACACGTCCTCGTGCAGGAGCAGACAGGGCCTCACCTGTCACACGTCCTCGTGCAGGAGCAGACAGGGCCTCACCTGTCACAGGTCCTCGTGCAGGAGCAGGGCCTCGGCCGCGTCGCTCGGCCCCTGGGACACGCCCCCGAGCACGAACAGCGCCGCCTCCGTCTGGATCAGAGCTGTGGAGCAGCGAGCCGTCGGCATCGGCGACACAGACTCCCAACGACGCCTCAGGGGGTTAAAGCTCTCGACCGACGACAGGGGCGACGGCTCGTTACCTGCCGGGAGACAGGGGCGACAGGTGAGACAGGGGAGACAGGTGAGACAGGGGCGACAGGTGAGACAGGTGAGACAGAAGCGACAGGTGAGACAGGGGCGACAGGTGAGACAGGGGCGACAGGTGAGACAGGTGCGACAGGTGAGACAGGGGCGACAGATGAGACAGGGGCGACAGGTGAGACAGGGGCGACAGGTGAGACAGGGGTGACAGGGGCGACAGGGGTGACAGGGGCGACAGGTGAGACAGGGGCGACAGGTGAGACAGGGGCGACAAGGAAGAGAGGTGAGACAGGGGCGACAGGTGAGACAGGTCAGACAGGGGCGACAGGTGAGACAGGGGCGACAGGTGAGACAGGGGCAACAGATGAGACAGGTGCAACAGATGAGACAGGTGAGACAGGTGAGACAGGGGCGACAGGTGAGACAGGGGCGACAGATGAGACAGGGGCGACAGGTGAGACAGGGGCGACAGGTGAGACAGGGGCGACAGGTGAGACAGGGGTGACAGGTGAGACAGGTGAGACAGGGGCGACAGGTGAGACAGGGGCGACAGGTGAGACAGGTGAGACAGGGGCGACAGATGAGACAGGGGCGACAGGTGAGACAGGGGCGACAGGTGAGACAGGGGCGACAGGTGAGACAGGGGCGACAGATGAGACAGGGGCGACAGGTGAGATGGGGCGACAGGTGAGACAGGGGCGACAGATGAGACAGGGGCGACAGGTGA
>CM068345.1:812922-830422 GCA_034769755.1 Odontamblyopus lacepedii
AACCAGGCCTAAACCAGGCCTAAACCAGGACTAAACCAGGACTAAACCAGGACTAGACCAGGACTAGACCAGGACTAAACCAGGACTAAACCAGGACTAAACCAGGACCAGACCAGGACTAAACCAGGACTAAACCAGGACCAGACCAGGACTAAACCAGGCCTAAACCAGGCCTAAACCAGGACTAAACCAGGACTAAACCAGGACTAGACCAGGACTAGACCAGGACTAAACCAGGACTAAACCAGGACTAAACCAGGACCAGACCAGGACTAAACCAGGACTAAACCAGGACTGAACCAGGACCAGACCAGGCCTAAACCAGGACTAAACCAGGACTAAACCAGGACTAGACCAGGACTAGACCAGGACTAGACCAGGACTAAACCAGGATTAAACCAGGACTAAACCAGGACTAAACCAGGACTAAACCAGGACCAGACCAGGACTAGACCAGGACTAAACCAGGACTAAACCAGGACTAGACCAGAACTAAACCAGGACTAGACCAGGACTAAACCAGGACTAAACCAGGACTAAACCAGGACCAGACCAGGACTGAACCAGGACCAGACCAGGACCAGACCAGGACTAAACCAGGACCAGACGAGGACTAAACCAGGCCTAAACCAGGACTAAACCAGGACCAGACCAGGACAGAACCAGGACTAAACCAGGACTAAACCAGGACCAGACCAGGACTAAACCAGGCCTAAACCAGGCCTAAACCAGGACTAAACCATGATTAAAGAAGGAAAACAAACGGGTAAATAAATCTTAAAAACTTGGACTAAACCAGGACTAACCCAGATCTAAACCAGGTCTGATGTGGTTTTGTTTCCCATGAGTCTTTTTTATTTTCCTCCTTTGACTCTTCTCCATTTCCAGTTTTTTGAAACCCGTCGCTTCGTCTCAGAACAATAACCCAGATTCTGACGATTTACTCACAAAATCCGGGTCACACAGAAAAATGACAAACTTTAATTTCCCCAAAGGTTCAGAGAGAAACTGAACGAGTCTGAAGACCTGAAGATCCACCCGTCACTGTCAGAGCTGCAAACAGGTCAGAGGAGGAAACACGACTCGTTTAAAGCTCCACTGCGGAACATTTCACACGCTTGTCTCCATGGAGATGATGTCGTTTTGTCTGGAATGTTCCACATGTAGCAGGTACGCGGGCTAATTAGGTAAGATAGGCCGTTAGCGTAACTTTTGTGATTTAGGCTGATCAGACCGGGAGGTCCAAGAGCGGCAGCCGGTCACACAGTTCACACTTACTGCAGATTGAGACGACTGCAGGAAATAAAATGTCCCAGTGTCCAGAAGGGTTTTAAATGTCCTTTTGTGAGTCATGTCCATAAGCTTAAAGCCTCGGTGAACATGTGTTTGTGTGAGTGAAACCAGACCAGCAGGGGGCGCTCTGAAGATGTCCGGCTCCCGGCCAAAACTCTTAGCTCGATCGGATTAAATCTCCATAAAAGGAGAACGTGGCCTGTACAGTATAAACAGTGAACATCCTGCAGCCTGTTCACTTCCACTTCAGTGGACACAGCAGTTCTTCACAAATCCCAATTATTCAGAATACATTTAATTTCAACATTCATTAATAAAGTGCATTGATCTAAATTCATGAGAAAATATTCTAAATAGAATAAATAGCACCGCAGTTTCATTAAAGGATCATTTCATAGTGCATAAGGTGAAGGTGCAAACTGCAGATTTGCACCTTTAAGTTGCAGTGGCACATTAACATTTAACCTCTTCCCGTCCGCAGGTGATTCCACAACATTAAAGAGTCAAGTCAGATATTCACCTTCATTATTTCCACTGTTGAGCTGCTGCACATCGTTTAAAGCTTCATTCCTCAGTAAAACAAACAGATCATTTATGCTGCAGCCAAAGAGCAGGAACTTAGAACTCCCCAAAAGAATCAAACCACAATGTGCATTTCTGACCTCTGAGCCGCTTCTGTCCAAAACTGTTTCAGTCGAGGAACAGCTGAGCTCAGTTAGTCCAGAACAGTCACAGAAAAAGAACATCCAGGAGTTTTTCCATGTGGGGAAATAATCCAGAAAGTCCCTGTTTGTCTGAATGGATGAACGACACATGAAAACATGTCTGTCCCTTGTCTTTTCACTGAGCTTATCTTTCACGTCTGTTAGCGCTGTGGGTCTGTTTGTTTTCCTCACACTCTCGTCTGCAAAATGAGACCAGCCCCGAGACGACCCGGGGTTTGGTGCAGCAGGCACAGCCCGGTGAATAAAACCTGTTAGCACTGCTTTTATCTTGGAGGCAGGTTGTTCACAGCAAAAGCTCTTCAGTCATTGGTTCTTCCAGAAAATGATTGACAGATCTGAACAGCCAATCAGAAGCCTTTAGGGCGGTGGCCCCAAGTGGGGTCAGAGGTGAGAGAGGAACTCAGTATTCAACTGTGTAAAGCTGTTTGCAGAGGCTCTGACCTCCTCTGACCACAGACACTGGAGGAGGCTCCGGAGGCTCTGACCTCCTCTGACCACAGACACTGGAGGAGGCTCCAGAGGCTCTGACCTCCTCTGACCACAGACACTGGAGGAGGCTCCAGAGGCTCTGACCTCCTCTGACCACAGACACTGGAGGAGGCTCCAGAGGCTCTGACCTCCTCTGACCACAGACACTGGAGGAGGCTCCAGAGGCTCTGACCTCCTCTGACCACAGACACTGGAGGAGGCTCCAGAGGCTCTGACCTCCTCTGACCACAGACACTGGAGGAGGCTCCAGAGGCTCTGACCTCCTCTGACCACAGACACTGGAGGAGGCTCCAGAGGCTCTGACCTCCTCTGACCACAGACACTGGAGGAGGCTCCAGAGGCTCTGACCTCCTCTGACCACAGACACTGGAGGAGGCTCCAGAGGCTCTGACCTTCTCTGACCACAGACACTGGAGGAGACTCCAGAGGCTCTGACCTCCTCTGACCACAAACACTGGAGGAGGCTCCAGAGGCTCTGACCTCCTCTGACCACAGACACTGGAGGAGGCTCCAGAGGCTCTGACCTCCTCTGACCACAGACACTGGAGGAGGCTCCAGAGGCTCTGACCTCCTCTGACCACAGACACTGGAGGAGGCTCCAGAGGCTCTGACCTCCTCTGACCACAGACACTGGAGGAGGCTCCAGAGGCTCTGACCTTCTCTGACCACAGACACTGGAGGAGACTCCAGAGGCTCTGACCTCCTCTGACCACAAACACTGGAGGAGGCTCCAGAGGCTCTGACCTCCTCTGACCACAGACACCGGAGGAGGCTCCAGAGGCTCTGACCTTCTCTGACCACAGACACTGGAGGAGACTCCAGAGGCTCTGACCTCCTCTGACCACAGACACCGGAGGAGGCTCCAGAGGCTCTGACCTTCTCTGACCACAGACACTGGAGGAGACTCCAGAGGCTCTGACCTCCTCTGACCACAGACACCGGAGGAGGCTCCAGAGGCTCTGACCTCCTCTGACCACAGACACTGGAGGAGGCTCCAGAGGCTCTGACCTTCTCTGACCACAGACACTGGAGGAGGCTCCAGAGGCTCTGACCTCCTCTGACCACAAACACTGGAGGAGGCTCCAGAGGCTCTGACCTCCTCTGACCACAGACACTGGAGGAGACTCCAGAGGCTCTGACCTTCTCTGACCACAGACACTGGAGGAGACTCCAGAGGCTCTGACCTCCTCTGACCACAAACACTGGAGGAGGCTCCAGAGGCTCTGACCTCCTCTGACCACAGACACTGGAGGAGGCTCCAGAGGCTCTGACCTCCTCTGACCACAGACACCGGAGGAGGCTCCAGAGGCACAGGCCCAGGATGAAGTTTGCCCAAGTCACAGCCTTTATTATTTTGTATTTTTTTCCGAGGCAAAAAAAATCAGTTTTAGACCTGTTTGAATGTGTGTGTGCTGTAAGTGAGCTGCACTCACAGTCTGAATGTGTGTGTGCTGTAAGTGAGCTGCACTCACAGTCTGAATGTGTGTGTGCTGTAAGTGAGCTGCACTCACAGTCTGAATGTGTGTGTGCTGTGAGTGAGCTGCACTCACAGTCTGAATGTGTGTGTGCTGTGAGTGAGCTGCACTCACAGTCTGAATGTGTGTGTGCTGTGAGTGAGCTGCACTCACAGTCTGAATGTGTGTGTGCTGTAAGTGAGCTGCACTCACAGTCTGAATGTGTGTGTGCTGTAAGTGAGCTGCACTCACAGTCTGAATGTGTGTGTGCTGTAAGTGAGCTGCACTCACAGTCTTCATCTGCAGATCTACAGAAACTAGAAGGTCTGAGCTTTAAAATGCTGCGTCACACAAACCTGTGGGTCTGAGGTTTTCTTTAAGCTGTGACCTGTGGGTTTGTGTCACACACAGAATGAGGCGGGTGGCGACAGGTTAATTACAAAAACAATAGGGTTCGGTTGCCCACATTAGCATAGGAAAGCTAGTTGTAACATAGCCAGTCCATAGGAAGTGCACTGACAGTGGCTAATGCTAACAACACAAACAAACTCACTCCCCAATTCCTGTTAGTTTCTGATGCACCGGGCGATCAAACGCGTTCAGCCCCTGCGCTGGTCTCTAAAGGCAGATAACGGCGGGCGTCAGACTGCGATAAAACGTTATAATACGAGTAAAAATGACATTTATTTGTGAGGACCGCCCTGCAGCACCCGGGCTCCGTCCCCACGCTTCTGATGAGGAGCCGCACAAACAGCTTGTAAGACGCACTAGGAGCGTCAGGATTGGCTGAACGCGGTGACGCAGGGACGTGAGGAACTCAGGTGACGCTCACGTCAGGAGAAACGCCGCTGGAGATTTGAATGTTTAATAGCGGATTTAACAGTGAATTTAATGGTCACACACAGTTCGGCTTTAAACCTTCCTGTGTCCAGGCACCTGCTCCACAGCTCCTTTGCTCTTCTAAATTTGTTCCTGATTTCAGATTTTCTCGACAGTATTTCGGCGTCATCGTTGTCATGGTGACGTGACGCTCTGGACAATAGACGGTATAAAAGAAGTGGACTAAGTGAGCGTGACGTCTCCCACAGCTTTAGCATCGCTCAAATGAGGCTCAAGATGCCACAGTTACAGGAGCGAATCTGGAGCCAGACTCTGTGTTATGAACATCAGGATCCTGTGTGGCGGCTTCAGACGAACAAGTCCAAAATGACGAGGCTCAGAGCAGCAGGTACAGACAGAGGGACGAGAAGATCCTAATGTGAAGGAGCCCCAAGAGCCTCCTGGACCACTTCCTGTTTGGCACACGCCGGCTAACGGGTTAGCGGCTAGCGGGTTAGCGGCTAGCGGGTTAGCGGCTAGCGGGTTAGCGGCTAACGGGTTAGCGGCTAACGGGTTAGCGGCTAACGGGTTAGCGGCTAACGGGTTAGCGGCTAACGGGTTAGCGGCTAACGGGTTAGCGGCTAATGGGTTAGCTTAGTCCACTCAGATGTACAGACTATGGTCTGGACATGTGTGAACTTTTGGGGTGGACCTGAAAGAAAACCTGAGGAGGAGGAGGAGAGGAGGAGGAGAGGAGGAGAGGAGGAGGAGAGGAGGAGAGGAGGAGAGGAGGAGGAGGAGAGGAGGAGGAGAGGAGGAGGAGAGGAGGAGAGGAGGAGAGGAGGAGGAGGAGAGGAGGAGGAGAGGAGGAGGAGAGGAGGAGGAGGAGAGGAGGAGAGGAGGAGGAGAGGAGGAGAGGAGGAGGAGAGGAGGAGGAGGAGAGGAGGAGGAGAGGAGGAGGAGGAGAGGAGGAGGAGAGGAGGAGGAGGAGAGGAGGAGAGGAGGAGGAGGAGAGGAGGAGGAGAGGAGGAGGAGAGGAGGAGGAGGAGAGGAGGAGAGGAGGAGGAGAGGAGGAGGAGAGGAGGAGAGGAGGAGGAGAGGAGGAGGAGAGGAGGAGGAGGAGAGGAGGAGGGGAGGAGGAGGAGGGGAGAGGAGGAGGAGGAGGAGGAGAGGAGGAGGAGGAAAGAGGAGGAGAGGAGGAGGAGAGGAGGAGGAAAGAGGAGGAGGAGGAGGAGAGGAGGAGGAGGAAAGAGGAGGAGAGGAGGAGGAGAGGAGGAGGAGGAGAGGAGGAGGAGGAGGAGGAGAGGAGGAGAGGAGGAGGAGAGGAGGAGAGGAGGAGAGGAGGAGAGGAGGAGGAGAGGAGGAGGAGGAGGAGGAGAGGAGAGGAGGAGTAGGAGGAGAGGAGGAGGAGGAGGAGGAGGAGAGGAGGAGGAGGAAGAGAGGAGGAGAGGAGGAGGAGAGGAGGAGGAGAGGAGGAGGAGGAGGAGTGGAGGAGGAGGAGGAAAGAGGAGGAGAGGAGGAGGAGAGGAGGAGGAGGAGAGGAGGAGGAGGAAAGAGGAGGAGAGGAGGAGGAGAGGAGGAGGAAGGGGGGGGTGGAGGAGGAGAGGAGGAGAGGGTCAGATGAGGAGAGGAGGAGGAGAGGAGGAGGAGGAGAGGAGGAGGAGGAGGAGGAGGAGGAGGAGGAGGAGAGGAGGAGGAGGAGAGGAGGAGGAGAGGAGGAGAGGAGGAGGAGAGGATGAGAGGAGGAGAGGAGGAGGAGAGGGGGAGGAGAGGAGGAGGAGAGGAGGAGAGGAGGAGGAGGAGGAGGAGGAGGAGGAGAGGAGAGGAGGAGGAGAGGAGGAGGAGGAGAGGAGGAGAGGAGGAGGAGAGGAGGAGAGGAGGAGGAGAGGAGGAGGAGGAGAGGAGGAGGAGAGGAGGAGGAGGAGAGGAGGAGGAGAGGAGGAGGAGGAGGAGGAGGAGAGGAGGAGAGAGGAGGAGAGAGGAGGAGGAGGTGGAGAAGAGGAGGAGGAGGAGAAGGAGAGTAGAGGAGGAGGAGAGGAGGAGAGGAGGAGGAGAGGAGGAGGACAAGAGGAGAAGAGGAGGAGGAGGAGAGGAGGAGGAGGAGGAGGAGGAGGAGGAGAGGAGGAGGAGGAGGAGGAGAGGAGGAGGAGGAAAGAGGAGGAGAGGAGGAGGAGAGGAGGAGGAAAGAGGAGGAGGAGGAGGAGGAGAGGAGGAGGAGGGGAGAGGAGGAGAGGAGGAGGAGAGGAGGAGGAGGAGAGGAGGAGGAGGAGGAGGAGAGGAGGAGAGGAGGAGGAGAGGAGGAGAGGAGGAGGAGGAGGAGAGGAGGAGGAGAGGAGGAGGAGAGGAGGAGCAGGAGAGGAGGAGGAGGAGAGGAGGAGGAGGAGAGGAGGAGGAGGAAAGAGGAGGAGGAAAGGGGAGGAGAGGAGGAGAGAGGAAAGAGGAGGGAGGAGGGAGGAGGAGAGAGGAGAGAGGAAAGAGGAGGAGGAAAGAGGAGGAGAGGAGGGAGGAGGAGGAAAGAGGAGGAGGAAAGAGGAGGAGAGGAGGAGAGAGGAGGAGGAAAGAGGAGGAGGAGAGGAGGAGAGGAGGAGGAGGAGGAAGAGGAGAGGAGGAGGAGGTGAGGAGGAGGAGAGGAGGAGGAGGAGGAAGAGGAGAGGAAGAGGAGGAGGAGGAGGAGGAGGAGGTGAGGAGGAGAGGAGGAGAGGAGGAGGAGAGGAGGAGGAGGAAGAGGAGGAGGAGGAGGAGGAGGAGGAGGAGGGAGGAGAGGAGGAGGAGGATAGAGGAGGAGAGGAGGAGGAGAGAGGAGGAAAAGAGGAGGAGGAGGAGGAGGAGAGGGAGGAGGAGGAAAGAGGAGGAGAGGAGGAGGAGAGGAGAGAGGAGGAGGAGAGGAGGAGGAGGAGAGCAGGAGGAGAGGAGGGAGGGGAGGAGGAGAGAGGAGAGGAGGAGAGGAGGAGAGAAGGAGAGGAGAGAGGAGGAGGAGGAGGAGAGAGAAGGAGAGGAGGAGGAGAGGAGGAGAGGAGGAGGAGGAGAGGAGGAGGAGAGGAGAGGAGAGGAGGAGAGGAGAGAGGAGAGGAGGAGGGAGAGGAGAGGAGGAGGAGAGAAGAGAGGAGGAGGAGAGAGTAGGAGAGGAGGAGGAGAGGAGGAGAGGAGGAGAGGAGGAGAGGAGAGGAGGAGAGGAGGAGGAGGAGAGGAGGAGAGAGGTGGAGAGGAGGATCGGAGGAGGAGGAGGAAAGAGGAGGAGGAGGAGGAGGAGAGGAGGAGGAGGAAAGAGGAGGGAGGAGGAGGAGGAGGAGAGGAGGAGAGGAGAGGAGGAGGAGAGGAGGAGGAGAAGAGCAGAGAGGAGGAGGAGGAGGAGAGAGGAGGAGGAGAGAGGAGAGGAGATGGAGGAGAGGAGGAGAGAGGAGGAAGAGAGAGGAGGAGGAGAGAGGAGGAGGGAGGAGGAGGAGAGGAGGAGGAGGAGAGGAGGAGAGAGGGGGAGGAGAGAGGAGGAGGAGAGGAGGAGAGGAGGAGGAGAGGAGAGGAGGAGGAGGAGGAGAAAAGAGGAGAGGAGGAGGAGAGGAGGAGAGGAGGAGAGGAGGAGAGGAGGAGGAGGAAAGAGGAGGAGAGGAGGAGGAGAGGAGGAGGAGGAGAGGGGGAGGAGAGGAGGAGGAGGAGGAGGAGGAGGAGAGGAGGAGGAGGAGAGGAGGAGGAGAGGAGGAGGAAAGAGGAGGAGGAGGAGGAGAGGAGGAGGAGGAGGAGGAGAGGAGGAGGAGAGGAGGAGGAGGAGAGGAGGAGGAGAGGAGGAGGAGGAGGAGGAGAGGAGGAGGAGGAGGAGGAGGGGGAGGAGAGGAGAGGAGGAAAGAGGAGGAGAGGAGGAGGAGAGGAGGAGAGGAGGAGAGGAGGAGAGGAGGAGGAGAGGAGGAGGAGGAGAGGAGGAGGAAAGAGGAGGAGAGGAGGAGGAGAGGAGGAGAAAAGAGGAGGAGAGGAAGAGGAGAAAAGAGGAGGAGGAGAAAAGAGGAGGAGAGGAGGAGGAGAGGAGGAGGAGGAGAGGAGGAGGAGGAGGAGGAGGAGGAGAGGAGGAGAGAGGAGGAGAGGAGGAGGAGGAGAGGAGAGGAGGAGGAGAGGAGGAGGAGGAGAGGAGGAGGAGGAGGGGGAGAGGAGGAAGAGAGGAGGATAGAGGAGGAGGAGGAGAGGAGGTAAGAGGAGGAGAGGAGGAGGAGAGGAGGAGAGGAGGAGGGAGTGGAGGAGGAGGAGAGAGGAGGAAAGAGAAGGAGAGGAGGAGGAGAGGAGGAGGAGAGACACCTGAGGAGGAGGAGAGGAGGAGGAGGGAAAGAGGAGGAGAGGAGGAGGAGAGGAGGAGGAAAGAGGAGGAGGAGGAGGAGAGAGGAGGAGAGAGAGGAGGAGGAGGAGAGGAGGAGGAGGAGAGGAGGAGGAGAGGAGGAGAGGAGAGGAGAGGAGGAGAGGAGGAGGAGAGGAGGAGGAGAGGAGGAGGAGGAGAGAGGAGGAGGCGGAGGAGGAGGAGGAGGAGGAGGAAGAGGAGGAGAGAGGAGGAGGAGAGGAGGAGGAGAGAGGAGGAGGAGGAGGAGGAGAGGAGGAGGAGGAAAGAGGAGGAGAGGAGGAGGAGAGGAGGAGGAGGAGAGGAGGAGGAGTAAAGAGGACGAGAGCAGGAGGAGGCGAGGAGGAAAAAGGAGGAGGAGGAGAGGAGAGGAGGGAGGAGGGGAGGAGAGGAGGAGGGAGAGGAGGAGGAGGAGAGGAGGAGGAGGAGAGGAGGAGGAGGAGAGGAGGAGGAGGAGAGGAGAGGAGGAGGAGAGGAGGAGGAGGAGAGGAGAGGAGGAGGAGGAGAGGAGGAGGAGGAGGAGAGGAGGAGGAGGAGAGGAGGAGAGAGGAGGAGGAGAGGAGGAGAGAGGAGAGGAGGAGGAGGAGAGGAGGAGGAGAGGAGGAGGAGAGGAGGAGGAGGAGAGGAGGAGAGGAGGAGGAGAGGAGGAGAGGAGGAGGAGAGGAGGAGGGGGAGGAGGAGGAGTGGATGAGGAGGGGAGAGGGGGAGGAGGAGGAGGGGAGGAGGAGGAGAGGAGGAGAGGAGGAGATAGGAAGAGGAGGAGGAGAGGAGAGGAGAGGAGCAGGAGAGGAGGAGAGGAGGAGGAGAGGAGGAGAGGAGGAGGAGAGGAGGAGGAGGGGAGGAGGGGGGGAGGAGGAGGAGGAGGAGGAGAGGAGGAGGAGGAGGAGGAGAGGAGGAGGAGGAAAGAGGAGGAGAGGAGGAGGAGAGGAGGAGGAAAGAGGAGGAGGGGGAGGAGAGGAGGAGGAAAGAGGAGGAGAGGAGGAGGAGAGGAGGAGGAGGAGAGGAGGAGGAGGAGGAGGAGAGGAGGAGGAGAGGAGGAGGAGGAGGAGAGGAGGAGAGGAGGAGGAGAGGAGGAGGAGAGGAGGAGGAGGAGGAGAGGAGGAGGAGGAGGAGAGGAGGAGGAGGAGGAGGAGAGGAGGAGGAGGAAAGAGGAGGAGAGGAGGAGGAGAGGAGGAGGAAAGAGGAGGAGGAGGAGGAGGAGAGGAGGAGGAGGAAAGAGGAGGAGAGGAGGAGGAGAGGAGGTGGAGATGAGGAGGTGGAGGAAAGTGGAGGAGTGGAGGAGGAGAGGGAGGAGGAAAGAGGAGGAGGAGGAGGAGGAGAGGAGGAGGAGGAAAGAGGAGGAGAGGAGATGAGGAGGAGGAGGAGGAGAGGGAGAGGAGGAGGAGGAGGAGGAGAGGAGGAGGAGGAGGAGGAGAGGAGAGAGGAGGAGAGAGGAGGAGGAGGAGAGGAGGAGGAGGAGGAGAGGAGAGGAGGAGGAGGAGGAGGAGAGGAGGAGGCTGAAAGAGGAGGAGAGGAGGAGGAGAGGAGGAGGAAAGAGGAGGAGGAGGAGGAGGAGAGGAGGAGGAGGAAAGAGGAGGAGAGGAGGAGGAGAGGAGGAGAGGAGGAGGAGGAGGAGGAGGAGGAGGAGGAGAGGAGGAGGAGAGGAGGAGAGGAGGAGAGGAGGAGAGGAGGAGGAGAGGAGGAGGAGAGGAGGAGGAGGAGGAGGAGGAGGAGGAGGAGGAGAGGAGGAGGAGAGGAGGGAGGAGGAGAGGAGGAGAGGAGGAGGAGGAGGAGGAGGAGAGGAGGAGAGGAGGAGGAGAGGAGGAGGAGGAGGAGGAGGAGAAAAGAGGAGGAGAGGAGGAGAGGAGGAGGAGAGGAGGAGAGGAGGAGAAAAGAGGAGGAGAGGAGGAGGAGAAAAGAGGAGGAGAGGAGGAGGAGAGGAGGAGAAAAGAGGAGGAGAGGAGGAGGAGAAAAGAGGAGGAGAGGAGGAGGAGAAAAGAGGAGGAGGAGAGGAGAGGAGGAGGAGGAGGAGGAGAGGAGGAGGAGAGGAGGAGAGGAGGAGGAGGAGAGGAGGAGGAGGAGGAGGAGGAGGAGGAAGGAAGAGGAGGAGGAGGAGAGGAGGAAAGAGGAGGAGAGGAGGAGGAGAGGAGGAGAGGAGGAGGAGAGGAGGAGGAGGAGAGGTGGTTAGTGGAGGTGAGGAGGAGGAGAGGAGGAGGAGAGGAGGAGGAGGAGAGGAGGAGGAGGAAAGAGGAGGAGAGGAGGAGGAGAGGAGGAGGAGGAGAGGGGGACAGGTGAGGAGGAGGAGGAGGAGGAGGAGAGGGGGAGGAGGAGGAGGAGAGGAGGAGGAAAGAGGAGGAGGAGGAGGAGAGGAGGAGGAGGAGGAGGAGAGGAGGAGGAGGAGGAGGAGGAGAGGAGGAGGAGAGGAGGAGGAGGAGGAGGAGAGGAGGAGGAGGAGGAGGAGAGGAGGAGGAGGAGAGGAGGAAAGAGGAGGAGAGGAGGAGGAGAGGAGGAGAGGAGGAGAGGAGGAGAGGAGGAGGAGAGGAGGAGGAGGAGAGGAGGAAAGAGGAGGAGAGGAGGAGGAGAGGAGGAGGAAAGAGGAGGAGGAGGAGGAGAGGAGGAGGAGGAAAGAGGAGGAGAGAGGAGGAGAGGAGGAGGAGGACGAGGAGAGGAGGAGGAGGAGGAGGAGGAGGAGGAGGAGAGGAGGAGAGGAGGAGGAGGAGAGGAGGAGGAGGAGGAGAGGAGGAGGAGAGGAGGAGGAGGAGGAGGAGAGGAGGAGGAGGAGGAGGAGAGGAGGAGGAGGAGAGGAGGAAAGAGGAGGAGAGGAGGAGAGAGGAGGAGAGGAGGAGGAGAGGAGGAGGAGGAGAGGAGGAAAGAGGAGGAGAGGAGGAGGAGAGGAGGAGGAAAGAGGAGGAGGAGGAGGAGAGGAGGAGGAGGAAAGAGGAGGAGAGGAGGAGGAGAGGAGGAGGAGGAGGAGGAGAGGAGGAGGAGGAAAGAGGAGGAGAGGAGGAGGAGAGGAGGAGGAGGAGAGGGGGAGGAGAGGAGGAGGAGGAGGAGAGGAGGAGAGGAGGAGGAGAGGAGGAGGAGGAGAGGAGGAGGAGGAGAGGAGGAGGAGGTTTCACTGTGATGGAGCCGTTTCCTCTGAAGCTTCAGTTTCAAACGTGTTTGTTTCTCTAAAGTTTGTCTCAGGATCTGGAGCCAAACACAAACCGGAGCTTTTCTCACCAAACCTCAAAATAAAACGAGTTTTTATTTTTGTCTCGAAAAACAAACCTGAAAGATTTTACAATATCTAAACCAGGACTAAACCAGGACTGAACCAGGTCTAAACCAGGACTAAACCAGGACTGAACCAGGACTAAACCAGGACTAAACCAGGACTGAACCAGGTCTAAACCAGGACTAGACCAGGACTAGACCAGGACTAAACCAGGTCTAAACCAGGACTAAACCAGGACTAAACCAGGACTAAACCAGGACTGAACCAGGTCTAAACCAGGACTAAACCAGGACTAAACCAGGACTAGACCAGGACTAGACCAGGACTAAACCAGGTCTAAACCAGGACTGAACCAGGACTAAACCAGGACTAAACCAGGACTAAAGCAGGACTAAACCAGGACTAGACCAGGACTAGACCAGGACTAAACCAGGACTAAAGCAGGACTGAACCAGGACTGAACCAGGACTAAACCAGGACTAGACCAGGACTAGACCAGGACTAAACCAGGTCTAAACCAGGACTGAACCAGGACTAAACCAGGACTAAACCAGGACTAAAGCAGGACTAAACCAGGACTAGACCAGGACTAGACCAGGACTAAACCAGGACTAAAGCAGGACTGAACCAGGACTGAACCAGGTCTAAACCAGGACTAAACCAGGACTAAACCAGGACTAGACCAGGACTAGACCAGGACTAAACCAGGACTAAACCAGGACTAAACCAGGACTAGACCAGGACTAGACCAGGACTAAACCAGGTCTAAACCAGGACTAAACCAGGACTAAACCAGGACTAAACCAGGACTGAACCAGGTCTAAACCAGGACTAAACCAGGACTAAACCAGGACTAGACCAGGACTAGACCAGGACTAAACCAGGTCTAAACCAGGACTGAACCAGGACTAAACCAGGACTAAACCAGGACTAAAGCAGGACTGAACCAGGACTGAACCAGGTCTAAACCAGGACTAAACCAGGACTAAACCAGGACTAGACCAGGACTAGACCAGGACTAAACCAGGACTAAAGCAGGACTGAACCAGGACTGAACCAGGTCTAAACCAGGACTAAACCAGGACTAAACCAGGACTAGACCAGGACTAGACCAGGACTAAACCAGGTCTAAACCAGGACTGAACCAGGACTAAACCAGGACTAAACCAGGACTAAAGCAGGACTAAACCAGGACTAAACCAGGACTAGACCAGGACTAAAGCAGGACTAAACCAGGACTAAACCAGGACTAAACCAGGACTAGACCAGGACTAGACCAGGACTAAAGCAGGACTAAACCAGGACTGAACCAGGTCTAAACCAGGACTAAAGCAGGACTAAACCAGGACTAAACCAGGACTGAACCAGGTCTAAACCAGGACTAAAGCAGGACTAAACCAGGACTAAACCAGGACTAGACCAGGACTAGACCAGGACTAAAGCAGGACTGAACCAGGACTAAAGCAGGACTAAACCAGGACTGAACCAGGACTAAAGCAGGACTAAACCAGGACTAAACCAGGACTAAACCAGGACTAGACCAGGACTAGACCAGGACTAAAGCAGGACTAAACCAGGACTGAACCAGGTCTAAACCAGGACTGAACCAGGTCTAAACCAGGACTAAAGCAGGACTAAACCAGGACTAAACCAGGACTAGACCAGGACTAGACCAGGACTAAAGCAGGACTAAACCAGGACTAAACCAGGACTAAAGCAGGACTAAACCAGGACTAAACCAGGACTAAAGCAGGACTAAACCAGGACTAAACCAGGACTAAAGCAGGACTAAACCAGGACTAAACCAGGACTGAACCAGGTCTAAACCAGGACTAAAGCAGGACTAAACCAGGACTAAACCAGGACTAGACCAGGACTAGACCAGGACTAAAGCAGGACTAAACCAGGACTAAACCAGGACTAAAGCAGGACTAAACCAGGACTAAACCAGGACTAAAGCAGGACTAAACCAGGACTAAACCAGGACTGAACCAGGACTAAACCAGGACTAAAGCAGGACTAAACCAGGACTAAACCAGGACTAAACCAGGACTAAAGCAGGACTAAACCAGGACTAAACCAGGACTAGACCAGGACTAAAGCAGGACTAAACCAGGACTAAACCAGGACTAAACCAGGACTAGACCAGGACTAGACCAGGACTAAAGCAGGACTAAACCAGGACTGAACCAGGTCTAAACCAGGACTAAAGCAGGACTAAACCAGGACTAAACCAGGACTGAACCAGGTCTAAACCAGGTCTAAACCAGGACTAAAGCAGGACTAAACCAGGACTAAACCAGGACTAGACCAGGACTAGACCAGGACTGAACCAGGACTAAAGCAGGACTAAACCAGGACTGAACCAGGACTAAAGCAGGACTAAACCAGGACTAAACCAGGACTAAACCAGGACTAGACCAGGACTAGACCAGGACTAAAGCAGGACTAAACCAGGACTGAACCAGGTCTAAACCAGGACTAAAGCAGGACTAAACCAGGACTAAACCAGGACTGAACCAGGTCTAAACCAGGACTAAAGCAGGACTAAACCAGGACTAAACCAGGACTAAAGCAGGACTAAACCAGGACTAAACCAGGACTAGACCAGGACTAGACCAGGACTAAAGCAGGACTAAACCAGGACTAAACCAGGACTAAAGCAGGACTAAACCAGGACTAAACCAGGACTAAAGCAGGACTAAACCAGGACTAAACCAGGACTGAACCAGGACTAAACCAGGACTAAAGCAGGACTAAACCAGGACTAAACCAGGACTAAAGCAGGACTAAACCAGGACTAAACCAGGACTAAAGCAGGACTAAACCAGGACTGAACCAGGGACATTTCCTGCTGATACTGAAACTAAACTGTGTTTTTACAGTGTAGTCTTAGTCCTGCGGCGCAGACTCAGACTACAGATGCCAGCTCTGTGGAGAGGCGAGCTCTGTGGGGAGGCGAGCTCTGTGGGGAGGCGAGCTCTGTGGAGAGGCGAGCTCTGTGGGGAGGCGAGCTCTGTGGGGAGGCGAGCTCTGTGGGGAGGCGAGCTCTGTGGGGAGGCGAGCTCTGTGGGGAGGCGAGCTCACCTGAACCCCTCACCTGCCCTCAAACGCCCTCTAAAAACTACAAATCCCACAACACACAAACCTGCAGATTCAGCACGAGTTCTTCTCTCAGACTGAAAACACTACAGCAGGGGTGTCAAACTCATTTTGGTCCGGGGGCCGTATGCAGCCTACTTTGATCCCAAAAGGGCCGGATCAGAAAACTCAGTTCTCTCTTCAAGTTATTGTATTTTTCTCCGTGTCTCGTAGTGGTGTTTAAGATTATATTCCTCGAGCAACGCCACTTGTTCCAAACACACTGAGCACAGATTTCCCATTCACCTCTGTCAACAAATAAGGAAAAGAATAAGGAAATCCTGAACTCAGCATCTGCTTTTCTCATTTTTTGACATTTTGCTGATGAGGGTCACGGTCGACAGTCAAAACGATCGTCCTTTAAGAGCGTTTGGAAAGAGGAAAGTCTTCATTTGTGCTGCTCTGGTGGGAGTCGCAACGTACAGAAACCCCGGAGACGCTGCTATGCTAAACGGTGCAGAAAATTAACAGAAAAATCTGAAAATTTTAAGTATTTTAATAGAAAAATCAGCCGAGGGCCAGATTAAAGGTCTTGGAGGGCCGGATCTGGGCCCCGGGCCGCATGTTTGACACTAAAGGGAAAAGGAGCTGTTCACTTCATGACATCACAGGGTGGAGCAGAGCGTTTGGAGCTTTGCAGATGAAACAGCCGAATAATAAAGAGTCAAACATGAAGGAAACAAACAGACTCAGATCTGTTCTTGAGGAGGAAACATTAGAACGTCAGACTTAAATCTGCTTCCTTGTCATTTCAGTGTGTAAAGTTACAGTGTGGAGCTTTAGCGTTGCCGTGGTGATCGCCCCCTCCTCGAACCGCCACCTTAACGTCTGGAGGAACCTCTGTCAGGAGGACCAACTCACACCTCCAGGAGCTTCTCCCGGATCCCGGGGGAGGCTGGGACATGGAGTCCGAGTGGCTTCGTTTTCGGCCTCTGTTGTCGATGCCGTTCGTAGCTGTGGCCGTCAGGTCTGTGGTGCCTGTCGCGGCGGCAATCCCCGAACCCGGTGGTGGACACTGGAAGTAAGGGATGCCAAGCTGCAGCCCGGACGGTTAGAGGCAAAAACTCGGGTTTGGGAGGAGTTCGGGGAGGCCATGGAGGAGGACTATCGGACGGCCCCGAGGAAATTCTGGCAAACCGTCCGGCGCCTCAGGAGGGGGAAGCGGTGCTTCACCAACACTGTTTACAGTGCGGGGGGAGAGCTGCTGACCTCGACTGGGGATGTTGTCGGGCGGTGGAAGGAAAAGTTTGGGGATCTCCTCAATCCCACCGTCACGTCCTCCGAAGAGGAGGCCGAGGCTGGGGACCCAGAGGTGGACTCACCCATCACCCTGGCCGAAGTCACTAAGGTGGTTAAAGCTCCTCGGGCTCCGGGGGTGGATGAGATCCGTCCTGAGGACCTTAAGTCTCTGGGTGTTGTGGGTCTTGGCTGACACGCCTCGGTCGGGAACAGTACCTCTGGACTGGCAGACCGGGGTGGGGGTCCCTCTGTATAAGAAGGGGGACCGGAGGGTGTGTTCCACCTACAGGGGAATCACACTCCTCAGCCTCCCCGGTAAAGTCTATGCCAGGGGACTGGAGAGGAGAGTCCGGCCGATAGTCGAACCTCGGATTCAAGAGGAGCAGTGTGGTTTTCGGCCTGGTCGTGGAACACTGGACCAGCTCTACACCCTCCATCGGGTGCTCGAGGGTTCATGGGAGTTTGCACCAGTCCACATGTGCTTTGTGGACCTGGAGAAGGCATTCGACCGTGTCCCTCGTGGTGCCCTGTGGGGGGTGCTCCGGGAGTATGGGGTCCGGGGCCCTTTGCTAAGGGCTGTCCGGTCCCTGTATGACCGGAGCAGGAGCTGTGGTGCCGGCAGTAAGTCAGACCTGTTCCCGGTGCATGTTGGACTCCAGGGCTGCCCTTTGTCACCGGTTCTGTTCATTGTATTTATGGACAGAATTTCTAGGTGCAGCCAGGGGCCGGAGGGGGTCCAGTTCGGGGACCACAGGATCTCATCTCTGCTTTTTGCGGATGATGTTGTCCTGTTGGCTCCATCGAACCAGGACCTGCAGCACTGGGGCGGTTT
>CM068345.1:835422-857922 GCA_034769755.1 Odontamblyopus lacepedii
CTAATGTTGCATCTGGCACAGGGAGGAGTGTGGGAGGGCATCTGGCACAGGGAGGAGTGTGGGAGGGCATCTGGCACAGGGAGGAGTGTGGGAGGGCATCTGAGTGAATCGTAAAGCCGGACGTGGGAGGAAAGTGCAAAGTCAAATGTTTCTTTTAAAACCTGAAAATGGATCCAAGGTTCAGTTTATCAACAAGAGAAAAGAACCAGGACTAAACCAGGACTAAACCAGGACTAAACCAGGACTAAACCAGGACTAAACCAGGACTAAACCAGGACTAAACCAGGTCTAAACCAGGACTAAACCAGGACTAAACCAGGACTAAACCAGCACTAAACAGAACTAAACCAGGACTAAACCAGGTCTAAACCAGGACTAAACCAGGACTAAACCAGGACTAAACCAGGACTAAACCAGGATTAAACCAGGACTAAACCAGGTCTAAACCAGGACTAAACCAGGACTAAACCAGGACTAAACCAGGATTAAACCAGGACTAAACCAGGATTAAACCAGGTCTAAACCAGGTCTAAACCAGGTCTAAACCAGGACTAAACCAGGACTAAACCAGCACTAAACAGAACTAAACCAGGACTAAACCAGGTCTAAACCAGGACTAAACCAGGACTAAACCAGGACTAAACCAGGACTAAACCAGGATTAAACCAGGACTAAACCAGGTCTAAACCAGGACTAAACCAGGACTAAACCAGGACTAAACCAGGATTAAACCAGGACTAAACCAGGTCTAAACCAGGTCTAAACCAGGTCTAAACCAGGTCTAAACCAGGTCTAAACCAGGACTAAACCAGGACTAAACCAGCACTAAACAGAACTAAACCAGGACTAAACCAGGTCTAAACCAGGACTAAACCAGGACTAAACCAGGATTAAACCAGGACTAAACCAGGTCTAAACCAGGACTAAACCAGGACTAAACCAGGACTAAACCAGGATTAAACCAGGACTAAACCAGGTCTAAACCAGGTCTAAACCAGGTCTAAACCAGGTCTAAACCAGGTCTAAACCAGGACTAAACCAGGACTAAACCAGGACTAAACCAGCACTAAACAGAACTAAACCAGGACTAAACCAGGTCTAAACCAGGACTAAACCAGGACTAAACCAGGACTAAACCAGGTCTAAACCAGGTCTAAACCAGGTCTAAACCAGGTCTAAACCAGGTCTAAACCAGGTCTAAACCAGGTCTAAACCAGGACTAAACCAGGACTAAACCAGCACTAAACAGAACTAAACCAGGACTAAACCAGGTCTAAACCAGGACTAAACCAGGTCTAAACCAGGTCTAAACCAGGACTAAACCAGGACTAAACCAGCACTAAACAGAACTAAACCAGGACTAAACCAGGACTAAACCAGGACTAAACCAGGTCTAAACCAGGTCTAAACCAGGTCTAAACCAGGTCTAAACCAGGTCTAAACCAGGACTAAACCAGGACTAAACCAGCACTAAACAGAACTAAACCAGGACTGAACCAGGACTAAACCAGGACTAAACCAGGACTAAACCAGGACTGAACCAGGACTAAACCAGGACTAAACCAGGACTAAACCAGGCCCCAAACACCAGAGCCTGAGCCCTTTTCAGACCTTTTGTATAAAACCTTAATTTCACGGCCTGTTTCACAAACCAACGGGGAAAGAAAAACTAAATTCTCGAGTTTCTGTTCATTTATTTTGAAAAAAAAAAAAGAATCTGGGAGTCGAGACTTTTCCCCAGAACCGGAGCCTGAAAAGTGTCGCTCAAAAACATCCAAAACAAAGTCGTTCTGAGTTTCCTCTTCTGCTGCTTCTGCACTTCCTGATCTTCAGTGTTCCGGACGTCACTCCGTCTTTATTTAGGCGACGATTTTTAACCAAATAATCAGGAAACGGCAAATTAAACTTTTGAGGAGAAATGTGATACGGGGAAGTGACCAAGACCCGAGATATAAAACTTAGACTTTTTCAAAACTTTTTAACGTATAATTTCCAGATTCACATATTCAGTGATTCTGAGAGTTTAAGACACCGCGGGGACCTCGGAAATACGGCTCAGAACGTTTATATATACTGAATACTGAAGTGTAATGACGCTGACTTTACTTTAAAACCCCAGAGGAGCACCACCTGATGACATCACCGGGTGGAACAGAGTGTGGTGAGGAGCAACAAACCGTGTGAATGAAACAAAACGCAGAGAGAGAACAGAGAGAGAACAGAGAGAGAACAGAGAGAACAGAGAGAGAACAGAGAGAGAACAGAGAGAACAGAGAGAGAACAGAGAGAACAGAGAGAGAACAGAGAGAGAACAGAGAGAACAGAGAGAGAACAGAGAGAACAGAGAGAGAACAGAGAGAGAACAGAGAGAGAACAGAGAGAACAGAGAGAGAACAGAGAGAGGACAGAGAGAGAACAGAGAGAGAACAGAGAGAGAACAGAGAGAGGACAGAGAGAGAACAGAGAGAGAGAACAGAGAGAGGACAGAGAGAGGACAGAGAGAGAACAGAGAGAGAACAGAGAGAGAACAGAGAGAGAGAGGACAGAGAGAGAACAGAGAGAGGACAGAGAGAGGACAGAGAGAGAGAACAGAGAGAGGACAGAGAGAGAGAACAGAGAGAGAGAACAGAGAGAGGACAGAGAGAGGACAGAGAGAGAGGACAGAGAGAGAACAGAGAGAGGACAGAGAGAGGACAGAGAGAGGACAGAGAGAGGACAGAGAGAGAGAACAGAGAGAGGACAGAGAGAGAGAACAGAGAGAGAGAACAGAGAGAGAACAGAGAGAGGACAGAGAGAGAACAGAGAGAGGACAGAGAGAGGACAGAGAGAGGACAGAGAGAGAGAACAGAGAGAGAACAGAGAGAACAGAGAGAGAACAGAGAGAGAACAGAGAGAGAACAGAGAGAACAGAGAGAGAACAGAGAGAGAACAGAGAGAGAACAGAGAGAGAACAGAGAGAGAACAGAGAGAGAACAGAGAGAGAGAACAGAGAGAGAACAGAGAGAACAGAGAGAACAGAGAGAGAACAGAGAGAACAGAGAGAGAACAGAGAGAACAGAGAGAGAATAGAGAGAGAACATAGAGAGAACAGAGAGAGAACAGAGAGAACAGAGAGAGAACAGAGAGAGAACAGAGAGAACAGAGAGAGAACAGAGAGAGAACAGAGAGAGAACAGAGAGAGAGAACAGAGAGAGAACAGAGAGAGAGAACAGAGAGAGAGAACAGAGAGAGAACAGAGAGAGAGAACAGAGAGAGAGAACAGAGAGAGAACAGAGAGAGAACAGAGAGAGAACAGAGAGAGAACAGAGAGAGAACAGAGAGAGAACAGAGAGAGAACAGAGAGAGAACAGAGAGAGAGAACAGAGAGAGAACAGAGAGAGAACAGAGAGAACAGAGAGAGAACAGAGAGAGAACAGAGAGAGAACAGAGAGAACAGAGAGAGAACAGAGAGAGAGAACAGAGAGAGAACAGAGAGAACAGAGAGAGAACAGAGAGAGAACAGAGAGAACAGAGAGAGAGAACAGAGAGAGAACAGAGAGAGAGAACAGAGAGAGAACAGAGAGAGAACAGAGAGAGAACAGAGAGAGAACAGAGAGAGAGAACAGAGAGAGAACAGAGAGAGAACAGAGAGAGAGAACAGAGAGAGAACAGAGAGAGAACAGAGAGAGAGAACAGAGAGAGAACAGAGAGAACAGAGAGAGAACAGAGAGAGAACAGAGAGAGAACAGAGAGAGAGAACAGAGAGAGAACAGAGAGAGAACAGAGAGAGAACAGAGAGAGAACAGAGAGAGAACAGAGAGAGAGAACAGAGAGAGAACAGAGAGAGAGAACATAGAGAGAACAGAGAGAGAACAGAAAGGAAGGAAAAGGTGTCTGGACCAGATTTTACCACATTCAGACCAGTGTCAAAAACGCCCTGGAACCTTTGCTGAGTTCAGCCGCTCCGATGGGCGTCGCTGCGTCGGGAGCGTCGGGAGCGTCGTGTTTCCGACGACAGAGACTTTAGTGTTTTTAGGACATAAACTCAGGAGGCGATCGGAGGCGTGTTTATATTTATCCTCCGTTCACGTGGAGATTTGTTCTTCTGGTGTTTGTGGCTCTGGGGTTTTTCTCTGTCTCCTTCTCCCGGTAATAAACCGGAGCATCGATAAACCGGAGCATCGATAAACCGGAGCGTCCACAAACCGGGGCGTCCACAAACCGGAGCGTCCACAAACCGGAGCGTCCATAAACCGGAGCGTCCATAAATCGGAGCGTCAATAAACCGGAGCGTCAATAAACCGGAGCGTCCATAAACCGGAGCGTCCATAAATCGGAGCATCGATAAACCGGAGCGTCGTCAAACCGGAGCGTCCATAAACCGGAACGTCGATAAACCGGAGCGTCCATAAATCGGAGCATCGATAAACCGGAGCGTCGTCAAACCGGAGCGTCCACAAACCAGAACATCGATAAACCGGAGCGTCAATAAACCAGAGCGTCGATAAACCAGAGCGTCCACAAACCAGAACATCGATAAACCGGAGCGTCCATAAACATGAGCGTCGATAAATGCATCAATAAACCGGAGCGTCGTTAAACCGGAACATCGATAAACCGGAACGTCGATAAACTGGAGCATCGATAAACCGGAGCGTTGTTAAACCGGAACGTCGATAAACCAGAACGTCGATAAACCCGAGCGTCCATAAACCGGAACGTCGATAAACCCGAGCGTCCATAAACCGGAGCGTCGATAAACCACAGCATCCACAAACCGGAGCGTCGATAAACCGGAGCGTCGTTAAACCGGAGCGTCCATAAACCGAAGCATCGATAAACCGGAGTGTCCATAAACCGGAGCATCGATAAACCGGAGTGTCCATAAACCACAGCGTCAATAAACCGGAGCGTCCACAAACCGGAGTGTCGATAAACCGGAGCGTCGTCAAACTGGAGCGTCCATAAACCGGAGCGTCCATAAACCGGAGCGTCGTTAAACCGGAACGTCGATAAACCAGAGTGTCCAGAAACCGGGGCGTCCATAAACTGGAGTGTCCATAAATCGGAGCGTCCACAAACCGGAGCGTCCACAAACCGGAGCATCCATAAACCGGAGCGTCCATAAACCGGAGCATCCATAAACCGGAGCATCCATAAACCGGAGCATCGATAAACCGGAGCGTCCATAAACCGGAGCGTCCATAAACCGGAGCATCCATAAACCGGAGCATCCATAAACCGGAGCATCCATAAACCGGAGCGTCCACAAACCAGAGAGTCGATAAACCGGAGCGTCGATAAATGCATCAATAAACCGGAGCGTCATTAAACCGGAACATCGATAAACCGGAGCGTCCACAAACCGGAGCATCGATAAACTGGAGCGTCGATAAACCGGAGTGTCGATAAACCGGAGCGTCCACAAACCGGAGCATCGATAAACCGGAGCGTCCACAAACCGGAGCGTCCACAAACCGGAGCGTCCACAAACCGGAGCGTCCACAAACCGGAGCGTCCATAAACCGGAGCGTCCACAAACCGGAGCGTCCACAAACCGGAGCGTCCATAAACCGGAGCATCGATAAACCGGAGCGTCCACAAACCGGAGCGTCCACAAACCGGAGCGTCCACAAACCGGAGCGTCGATAAACCGGAGCGTCGATAAACCGGAGCGTCGATAAACCGGAGCGTCCACAAACCGGAGCGTCCACAAACCGGAGCGTCGATAAACCGGAGCGTCCATAAACCGGAGCGTCCACAAACCGGAGCGTCCACAAACCGGAGCGTCCACAAACCGGAGCGTCGATAAACCGGAGCGTCGATAAACCGGAGCGTCCACAAACCGGAGCGTCCACAAACCGGAGCGTCGATAAACCGGAGCGTCCACAAACCGGAGCGTCGATAAACCGGAGCGTCGATAAACCGGAGCGTCCACAAACCGGAGCGTCCACAAACCGGAGCGTCCACAAGCGAACATCGATAAACCGGGCGTCCACAAACCGGAGCGTCCACAAACCGGAGCGTCCACAAACCGGAGCGTCCACAAACCGGAGCGTCGATAAACCGGAGCGTCCATAAACCGGAGCGTCCACAAACCGGAGCGTCCACAAACCGGAGCGTCCACAAACCGGAGCATCGATAAACCGGAGCGTCCATAAACCGGAGCGTCCATAAACCGGAGCGTCCACAAACCGGAGCGTCCATAAACCGGAGCATCGATAAACCAGAGTGTCCATAAACCGGAGCGTCGATAAACCGGAGCGTCCACAAACCGGAGCGTCCACAAACCGGAGCATCGATAAACCGGAGCGTCCATAAACCGGAGCGTCCATAAACCGGAGCGTCCACAAACCGGAGCGTCCACAAACCGGAGCATCGATAAACCGGAGCGTCCATAAACCGGAGCGTCCATAAACCGGAGCGTCGATAAACCGGAGCGTCCACAAACCGGAGCATCGATAAACCGGAGTTTGTGCTTTTGTGTGACACTTTAAAAAATCATTTAAGACCCAAAACTCGTGCAGTGTGTGGAGACCTTGAATTTAATTGGGTATAAAGAAAATAAACGCCGTTTTCAGTCGCTGCTCCGGTATCGGCCGATATCGGTCACAGATACTTAATGGTGTTGGAATCTGTATCGCAGCTGAAAAAGGATCGGTGCATTTGGAGGAAGTGTGACAGACGCTGCTCCATCTGCACCAAACCAACGTGTGAGACCAAAGCTGCTGTTCACTGAGACCAGACACAAACCAGACCTGGTTTAGACCTGGTTTAGACCTGGTTTAGTCCTGGTTTAGACCTGGTTTAGACCTGGTTTAGACCTGGTTTAGACCTGGTTTAGACCTGGTTTAGACCTGGTTTAGACCTGGTTTAGACCTGGTTTAGTCCTGCTTTAGACCTGGTTTAGACCTGGTTTAGACCTGGTTTAGACCTGGTTTAGACCTGGTTTAGACCTGGTTTAGTCCTGCTTTAGACCTGCTTTAGACCTGGTTTAGACCTGCTTTAGACCTGGTTCTCTCTCCTCTCTTCTCTCTCTTCTCTTCTCTCTCCTCTCTTTTCTCTCTCTCTCTCTCCTCTCTTCTCTCTCTTCTCTTCTCTCTCCTCTCTTCTCTCTCTTCTGTTCTCTCTCTCTCTCCTCTCTTCTCTCCCCTCTCTTCTCTCCCCTCTCCTCTCTCTTCTCTCTCTTCTCTCTCTTCTCTTCTCTCTCCTCTCTTCTCTCTCTTCTCTCTTCTCTCTCTTCTCTTCTCTCTCCTCTCTTCTCTTCTCTCCTCTCTTCTCTTCTCTCTCTTCTCTCTCCTCTCTTCCCTCTTCTCTTCTCTCTCCTCTCTTCTCTCTCTTCTCTTCTCTCTCCTCTCTTCTCTCTCCTCTCTTCTCTCTTCTCTTCTCTCTCTCTTCTCTTCTCTCTCTCCCCTCTCTTCTCTCTCTCTCTCTTCTCTTCTCTTCTCTCCTCTCTTCTCTCTCTTCTCTCTCCTCTCTTCTCTCCCCTCTCTTCTCTCTCTATTTTCTTCTCTCTCTCTCCCCTCTCTTCTCTCTCTCTCTCTTCTCTTCTCTCCTCTCTTCTCTCTCTCTCCTCTCTTTTCTCTCTCTCTCTCTCCTCTCTTCTCTCTCTTCTCTTCTCTCTCCTCTCTTCTCTCTCTTCTGTTCTCTCTCTCTCTCCTCTCTTCTCTCCCCTCTCTTCTCTCCCCTCTCCTCTCTCTTCTCTCTCTTCTCTCTCTTCTCTTCTCTCTCCTCTCTTCTCTCTCTTCTCTCTTCTCTCTCTTCTCTTCTCTCTCCTCTCTTCTCTCTCTTCTCTTCTCTCCTCTCTTCTCTCTTCTCTCTCTTCTCTCTCCTGTCTTCTCTCTCTTCTCTTCTCTCTCCTCTCTTCTCTCTCTTCTCTTCTCTCTCCTCTCTTCTCTCTCCTCTCTTCTCTCTTCTCTTCTCTCTCTCTTCTCTTCTCTCTCTCCCCTCTTCTCTCTCTCTCTCTTCTCTTCTCTTCTCTCCTCTCTTCTCTCTCTTCTCTCTCCTCTCTTCTCTCCCCTCTCTTCTCTCTCTCTTCTCTTCTCTCTCTCTCCCCTCTCTTCTCTTCTCTCTCCTCTCTTTTCTCTCTCTCTCTCTCCTCTCTTCTCTCTCTTCTCTTCTCTCTCCTCTCTTCTCTCTCTTCTGTTCTCTCTCTCTCTCCTCTCTTCTCTCCCCTCTCTTCTCTCCCCTCTCCTCTCTCTTCTCTCTCTTCTCTCTCTTCTCTTCTCTCTCCTCTCTTCTCTCTCTTCTCTCTTCTCTCTCTTCTCTTCTCTCTCCTCTCTTCTCTCTCTTCTCTTCTCTCCTCTCTTCTCTCTTCTCTCTCTTCTCTCTCCTGTCTTCTCTCTCTTCTCTTCTCTCTCCTCTCTTCTCTCTCTTCTCTTCTCTCTCCTCTCTTCTCTCTCCTCTCTTCTCTCTTCTCTTCTCTCTCTCCCCTCTCTTCTCTCTCTCTCTCTTCTCTTCTCTTCTCTCCTCTCTTCTCTCTCTTCTCTCTCCTCTCTTCTCTCCCCTCTCTTCTCTCTCTCTTCTCTTCTCTCTCTCTCCCCTCTCTTCTCTCTCTCTCTCTTCTCTTCTCTCCTCTCTTCTCTCTCTCTCTTCTCTTCTCTCTCTCTCCCCTCTCTTCTCTCTCTCTCTCTTCTCTCCTCTCTTCTCTCTCTTCTCTCCTCTGTTCTCTTCTCTCTCCTCTCTTCTCTCTCTTCTGTTCTCTCTCTTTCTCCTCTCTTCTCTCCCCTCTCTTCTCTCCCCTCTCCTCTCTCTTCTCTCCCCTCTCCTCTCTCTTCTCTCTCTTCTCTTCTCTCTCTCTCTTCTCTCTCCTCTCTTCTCTCTCTTCTCTTCTCTTCTCTTCTCTCTCTTCTCTTCTCTCTCCTCTCTTCTCTCCTCTCTCTTCTCTCCCCTCTCCTCTCTCTTCTCTCTCTTCTCTTCTCTCTCTCTCTTCTCTCTCCTCTCTTCTCTCTCTTCTCTTCTCTTCTCTTCTCTCTCTTCTCTTCTCTTCTCTCCTCTCTTCTCTCTCTTCTCTCTCCTCTCTTCTCTCCCCTCTCTTCTCTCTCTCTCTTCTCTTCTCTCTCTCTCCCCTCTCTTCTCTCTCTCTCTTCTCTTCTCTCCTCTCTTCTCTCTCTCTCTTCTCTTCTCTCTCTCTCCCCTCTCTTCTCTCCCCTCTCCTCTCTCTTCTCTCTCTTCTCTTCTCTCTCCTCTCTTCTCTCTCCTCTCTTCTCTCTCTTCTCTTCTCTTCTCTTCTCTCTCTTCTCTTCTCTCTCCTCTCTTCTCTCCCCTCTCTCCTCTCTTCTCTCTCCTCTCTTCTCTCTCTTCTCTTCTCTCCCCTCTCTTCTCTCCCCTCTCTTCTCTCTCCTCTCTTCTCTTCTCTCTCTCTCCCCTCTCCCCTCTCTTCTCTCTCTTCTCTTCTCTCTCCTCTCTTCTCTTCTCTTCTCTTCTCTCTCCTCTCTTCTCTCTCCTCTCTTCTCTCCCCTCTCTTCTCTCCCCTCTCCTCTCTCTCCTCTCTCCTCTCTCTTCTCTCTCTTCTCGTCTCTCTCCTCTCTTCTCTCTCTTCTCTTCTCTTCTCTTCTCTCTCTTCTCTTCTCTTCTCTCCTCTCTTCTCTCTCTTCTCTCTCCTCTCTTCTCTCCCCTCTCTTCTCTCTCTCTCTTCTCTTCTCTCTCTCTCCCCTCTCTTCTCTCTCTCTCTTCTCTTCTCTCCTCTCTTCTCTCTCTCTCTTCTCTTCTCTCTCTCTCCCCTCTCTTCTCTCCCCTCTCCTCTCTCTTCTCTCTCTTCTCTTCTCTCTCCTCTCTTCTCTCTCCTCTCTTCTCTCTCTTCTCTTCTCTTCTCTTCTCTCTCTTCTCTTCTCTCTCCTCTCTTCTCTCCCCTCTCTCCTCTCTTCTCTCTCCTCTCTTCTCTCTCTTCTCTTCTCTCTCCTCTCTTCTCTCTCCTCTCTTCTCTCTCCTCTCTTCTCTTCTCTCTCTCTTCCCTCTTCTCTTCTCTCTCCTCTCTCTCCTCTTCTCTCTCCTCTCTTCTCTTCTCTTCTCTTCTCTCTCCTCTCCCCTCTCTTCTCTTCTCTCTCCTCTCTTCTCTCCCCTCTCTTCTCTCTCCTCTCTTCTCTTCTCTCTCTCTCCCCTCTCCCCTCTCCTCTCTCTTCTCTCTCCTCTCTTCTCTCTTCTCTCTCCTCTCTTCTCTCCCCTCTCCTCTCTCTCCTCTCTCTTCTCTCTCCTCTCTTCTCTCTTCTCTCCCCTCTCTTCTCTTCTCTCTCCTCTCTTCTCTTGTCTCTCCTCTCTTCTCTTCTCTCTCCTCTCTTCTCTTGTCTCTCCTCTCTTCTCTCTCTCTATCCTCTCTTCTGTCCCCTCTCTTCTCTCCTCTCTTCTCTCCCCTCTCTTCTCTCCTCTCTTCTCTTCTCTCTCTTCTCTTCTCTCCTCTCTCTTCTCTCCTCTCTTCTCTCCCCTCTCTTCTCTTCTCTCTCCTCTCTTCTCTCTCTCTCTCTCCCCTCTCTTCTCTCCCCTCTCTTCTCTCTTCTCTCTCTTCTCTTCTCTCTCTCTCTCTGTAATCTCAGTCTCTGTTGGAGCAGAAACTCTTAAATCGTTCTTTTCGACAGAACAGAAATAAACGCTGATGTTTACAGCCCCTCTCCTCCCTCCATCCCTCCATCCCTCCCTCCCTCCTGTGATGATGTTTACTGCGTTTGACCCTCCTCCCTCTCTCTTTACCCCTGTGTCTCTCTTCCTTTTTATCTTTTCCTTTCTCTTCGTCTCTCATCATGTTTCTAAATCTGGATCTGCAGAGACTCTGGACTCTGACTGTGGGAATGTTTCCCTGTGTTTGTGTTTGTGAGGAGGAGAGAGGAGGAGAGAGGAGAGAGGAGGAGAGAGGAGGAGAGAGGAGGAGGAGAGAGGAGGAGAGAGGAGGAGAGAGGAGGAGAGAGAGGAGAGAGGAGGAGGAGAGAGGAGGAGAGAGGAGGAGAGAGGAGAGAGGAGGAGAGAGGAAGAGAGGAGAGAGAGGAGGAGAGAGGAAGGAGAGAAGGAGGAGAGAGGAGGAAAGAGGAGGAGAGGTGGAGAGAGGAGGAGAGAGGTGGAGAGGAGAGAGGAGGAGGAGAGAGGAGAGAGGAGAAAGGAGAGAGCAGGAGAGAGGAGAGAGGAGAGAGGAGGACAGAGGAGGAGAGAGAGGAGGAGAGAGGAGGAGAGAGAGGAGAGAGGAGAGAGGAGGAGAGAGGAGGAGAGAGGAGGAGAGAGGTGGAGAGAGGAGAGAGGAGAGAGGAGGAGAGAGGAGAGAGGAGAGAGGAGGACAGAGGAGGAGAGAGGAGGAGAGAGGAGGAGAGAGGAGAGAGGAAGAGAGAGGAGGACAGAGACAGAGGAGAGAGGAGGAGGAGAGAGGAGGAGAGAGGAGAGGAGAGGAGAGAGGAGGAGAGAGGAGGAGAGAGGAGGAGAGGAGAGAGGAGGAGAGAGGAGGACAGAGGAGGAGAGGAGGACAGAGGAGGAGAGGAGGAGAGAGGAGGAGAGAGGAGGAGAGAGGAGAGAGGAGAGAGGAGAGAGGAGGAGAGAGGAGAGGGGAGGAGAGAGGAGGAGAGAGGAGGACAGAGGAGGATAGAGGAGAGAGGAGGAGAGAGGAGGAGAGAGGAGGAGAGAGGAGAGAGGAAGAGAGAGGAGGACAGAGACAGAGGAGAGAGGAGGAGGAGAGAGGAGAGAGGAGAGAGGAGGAGAGAGGAGGAGAGAGGAGAGAGGAGGAGAGAGGAGAGGAGAGGAGGAGAGAGAGAGGAGGAGAGAGGAGGAGAGAGAGAGGAGAAGAGAGGAGAGAGGAGGAGAGAGGAGGTGAGAGGAGAGAGAGGAGAGGAGAGGAGAGAGGAGGAGAGAGGAGAGGAGAGGAGGAGGAGAGAGGAGAGAGGAGGAGGAGAGAGGAGAGAGGAGGGAGGAGGAGAGAGGAGAGAGGAGGAGAGAGGAGGAGAGGAGGAGAGAAGAGAGAGGAGGAGAGAGGAAGAGGAGAGAAGAGGAGAGAGGAGGAGGAGGAGAGAGGAGGAGGAGCAGAGAGGAGGAGAGAGGAGGAGAGAGGAGGAGGAGAGAGGAGAGGACAGAAGGAGAGAGGAGGAGAGAGGAGAGAGGAGGAGAGAGGAGGAGAGAGGAGAGAGGAGAGAGGAGGAGAGAGGAGGAGAGAGGAGAGAGGAGCGAGAGGAAGAGAGAGAGGAGAGAGGAGGGGAGGAGGAGAGAGAGAGAGAGGAGGAGAGAGAGGAGAGAGGAGAGGAGGAGGAGAGAGAGGAGGAGAGAGGAGGAGAGAGAGAGAAGGAGAGAGAGGAGGAGAGAGGAGGAGAGAGAGAGAAGGAGAGAGAGGAGGAGAGAGAGAGAGGAGGAGGAGAGAGGAGGAGAGAGGAGGAGGAGGAGAGAGGAGGAGAGAGGAGAGAGGAGAGAGGAGGAGAGAGGAGGATGAGGAGAGAGGAGGAGGAGAGAGGAGGAGCGGGGTCGGGTCTTACCCATGACGTAGATCTTGTTGCCGCGGGCGACGGCGGTGGCGCCGTATCGGGGCGTGGGCATGGAGGGCAGCGGGAGCCACTGGTCCTTTAACGGCTCGTACAGGAAAACCTGAGCCTGAGGAGACGTGTCCGAGCCCATCCCGCCGAACGCATACACCTCCCCATCTGGAAGGAGGAGGAGGAGCCACGTGAGAGGAGGAGGAGACACGTGAGAGGAGGAGACACGTGAGAGGAGGAGGAGGCACGTGAGAGGAGGAGGAGCCACGTGAGAGGAGGAGGAGACATGTGAGAGGAGGAGGAGCCATGTGAGAGGAGGAGACACGTGAGAGGAGGAGGAGACACGTGAGAGGAGGAGACACGTGAGAGGAGGAGACACGTGAGAGGAGGAGGAGACACGTGAGAGGAGGAGCCATGTGAGAGGAGGAGGAGACACGTGAGAGGAGGAGGAGCCACGTGAGAGGAGCAGACACGTGAGAGGAGGAGGAGACACGTGAGAGGAGGAGGAGACACGTGAGAGGAGCAGACACGTGAGAGGAGGAGGAGACACGTGAGAGGAGGAGGAGCCACGTGAGAGGAGGAGAGGAGGACAGAGAGGAGGAGAGACACGTGAGAGGAGGAGAGAGACACGTGAGAGGAGGAGGAGGAGACACGTGAGAGGAGGAGACACTGAGAGGAGGAGAGACACGTGAGAGAGAGGAGGAGAGAGACACGTGAGAGGAGGAGGAGACACGTGAGAGAGAGAGACACGTGAGAGGAGGAGGAGACACGTGAGAGTGAGGAGGAGGAGGAGACTCGTGAGAGGAGGAGGAGACACGTGAGAGGAGGAGACACGTGAGGAGGAGGAGACACGTGAGAGGAGGAGGAGCCACGTGAGAGGAGGAGGAGACACGTGAGAGGAGGAGGAGACACGTGAGAGGAGGAGGAGACACGTGAGAGGAGGAGGAGACACGTGAGAGGAGGAGGAGACACGTGAGAGGAGGAGGAGCCACGTGAGAGGAGGAGGAGACACGTGAGAGGAGGAGGAGCCACAGCACACAGGTGAGAGGAGGAGGAGCCACAGAGCACAGGTGAGAGGAGGAGGAGCCACAGAGCACAGGTGAGAGGAGGAGGAGCCACGTGAGAGGAGGAGACACGTGAGAGGAGGAGGAGACACGTGAGAGGAGGAGGAGACACGTGAGAGGAGGAGGAGACACGTGAGAGGAGGAGGAGACACGTGAGAGGAGGAGGAGACACGTGAGAGGAGGAGGAGACACGTGAGAGGAGGAGGAGACATGTGAGAGGAGGAGGAGACACGTGAGAGGAGGAGGAGACATGTGAGAGGAGGAGGAGGAGACACGTGAGAGGAGGAGGAGACACGTGAGAGGAGGAGGAGACACGTGAGAGGAGGAGGAGACACGTGAGAGGAGGAGACACGTGAGAGGAGGAGGAGCCACGTGAGAGGAGGAGGAGCCACGTGAGAGGAGGAGGAGACACATGAGAGGAGGAGGAGGAGACACGTGAGAGGAGGAGGAGGAGACACGTGAGAGGAGGAGGAGACACGTGAGAGGAGGGACGAGGACACGTGAGGTCAGGAGGTCAGGAGGCAGGAGGAGGAGGAGGAGGACGTGAGGTCAGGAGAGGAGGCCACGTGAGGAGAGGAGGAGGAGGACAGGAGGTCGAGAGGAGGAGGAGACACGTGAGAGGAGGAGGAGACACGTGAGAGGAGGACAGGAGGACAGGAGGTCAGGAGGACAGGAGGTCAGGAGGTCAGGAGGACAGGAGGTCAGGAGGACAGGAGGTCAGGAGGACAGGAGGTCAGGAGGTCAGGAGGTCAGGAGGTCAGGAGGTCAGGAGGTCAGGAGGACAGGAGGTCAGGAGGACAGGAGGTCAGGAGGTCAGGAGGTCAGGAGGTCAGGAGGTCAGGAGGACAGGAGGTCAGGAGGTCAGGAGGACAGGAGGACAGGAGGTCAGGAGGACAGGAGGTCAGGAGGTCAGGAGGACAGGAGGTCAGGAGGTCAGGAGGACAGGAGGTCAGGAGGTCAGGAGGTCAGGAGGACAGGAGGACAGGAGGTCAGGAGGACAGGAGGTCAGGAGGTCAGGAGGACAGGAGGTCAGGAGGACAGGAGGTCAGGAGGTCAGGAGGACAGGAGGACAGGAGGTCAGGAGGACAGGAGGTCAGGAGGACAGGAGGTCAGGAGGACAGGAGGACAGGAGGTCAGGAGGTCAGGAGGTCAGGAGGTCAGGAGGTCAGGAGGTCAGGAGGTCACTCTCTGTAAACAGATTTTCCTGTCAGCGTTGAGCACGAGTAAAAATCATTTGGTTTTTTTAGAGTTTAAAACGAAGGAAGATCACAGCTGATGACGGACACAGGAAACAGAGTTCAGAGGAACACAGAACAGAACCGGCTGAAGAAGACGGATCCACAGGAGGAAAAATAACACTTCCTCTCCTCCGTCACAGCTCCGCTCGTTCTGTCGCTTCTGTTTATGACGGTACAAAGTCATCGGCCTAAATCTTGCCGATCTGGGCCGATATTCCTCATGTGCAGGTTTTCCCTCGTCCTGAAGCTCAGACTCTATATCACACACATACAGATAAATGTCCTGATCTGTGGCGGGGCATCAGGGTTTATCTGAGGAGTCATGTGTCCGTCCCGCCCCTGAACGCACCACCGTGTGCGTTTGTTTCCAGCCGCAGCCTCAGATCCACCTGCACAACACTGAGATTGTGTTGTTTCTGCGGCCGCTCAGTGTGAGTCTGGATTAAAGGACAGTTCTTAGTGCTGATCTGAGTGTGGAAATGTGTCGGTCTGAAGCTCGTTTTGGTTCTTTCTCAGAATATCTCTCGAATATCGTACAAAAACACCATGAGGCCGAACGACTCTTTAAATATGACGTAAAGAGGCAGAAGAACAAGAAATGTCGCCTAAATAAACCGACTGAAAATCCAAAAGAGCCAAACCGAAGTTTTAGAAACAACTGAAGATTTACAGGGAATTTTTACATCATGAATATATCGGTGATGATATCGGCCGCTCCAACTCCTGTTTTATCTGTATCGTCCGCAGAACAGAACTACTGCAGCAGCTGTTAACATGACACAAAATATGACAGAACTTTGGAGCAGAATCTGCTCTCTCGGACTCTCTCGGACTCTCTCGGACTCTCTCGGACTCGCTCGGACTCGCTCGGACTCGCTCGGACTCGCTCGGACTCGCTCGGACTCGCTCGGACTCTCTCGGACTCGCTCGGACTCGCTCGGACTCGCTCGGACTCTCGGACTCTCTCGGACTCTCGGACTCGCTCGGACTACTTCCGGACTCCGGACTTCGCTCGGACTCTCTCGGACTCTCGCGACTCGCTTCTCGCTTTTCCTTTCGGACTCGCTCGGACTCTCCGGACTTCGCTCGGACTCGCTTCCGGACTTTCCGGACTTTCGCTCGGACTACTTTGGACCTCGGACTCTAGCCGGATCTTCTCCGGACTTCGCTCGGACTTCGCTTGGACTCTTCGGACTCTTCCGGACTCTCTCGGACTCGCTAGGACTTCGCTCGGACTACCGGACTCCGGACTCTCGGACTCTCCGGACTCCTTTCGGACTCTCTCGGACTCTCTCCAGGACTCGCTCGGACTCTCTCAGACTCTCTCGCACTCGCTTCCGGACTTCGCTCGGACTCGCTCGGACTACTCGGACTCTCTGGACACGCTCAGATTTCGCTCCGGACTGCTCGGACTGCTTTCGGACTCCTTTCCGGACTCTCAGGACTCGGACTCTCTCGGACTCGGACTCTCCGGACTTCGCTTCGGACTCTCCGGACTCGCTCCGGACTTCCCTTTCGGACTCTCGGACTCTCGGACTCGGACTATTCCGGACTCCTTTCGGACTTCGCTTCGGACTCGGTTCCTCGGACTTCGCTTTGGACTCCTCCGGACTCTCCGGACTTCGCTTCCAGGACTCGCTCCGGACTATCGCTCGGACTCTCGGACTGCTCGGACTTCCTGACTTCCTTTCCGGACTCGCCTCGCTTTCGGACTTCCTTTCGGACTTCGCTCCGGACTCGCTCGGACTCCTTCCGGACTCTGTCGGACTTCGCTTCCGGACTCGCTCACTTCGCTCGGACTCGCTCGGACTCGCTCGAGGACTTTCCTTTCGGACTTCCTTCCGGACTCTCTCGGACTCGCTCGGACTCGCTCGGACTCGCTCGGACTCTCTCGGACTCTCTCGGACTCTCTCGGACTCGCTCGGACTCGCTCGGACTCTCTCGGACTCTCTCGGTCTCTCTCGGACTCTCTCGGACTCTCTCGGACTCGCTCGGACTCTCTCGGACTCTCTCGGACTCTCTCGGACTCTCTCGGACTCTCTCGGACTCTCTCGGACTCTCTCGGACTCTCTCGGACTCTCTCGGACTCTCTCGGACTCTCTCGGACTCTCTCGGACTCTCTCGGACTCTCGGACTCGCTCGGACTCGCTCGGACTCTCTCGGACTCTCTCGGACTCGCTCGGACTCGCTCGGACTCTCTCGGACTCTCTCGGACTCTCTCGGACTCTCTCGGACTCTCTCGGACTCTCTCGGACTCTCTCGGACTCGCTCGGACTCGCTCGGACTCGCTCGGACTCGCTCGGACTCTCTCGGACTCTCTCGGACTCTCTCGGACTCTCTCGGACTCGCTCGGACTCGCTCGGACTCTCTCGGACTCTCTCGGACTCTCTCGGACTCGCTCGGTCTCGCTCGGACTCGCTCGGACTCTCTCGGACTCGCTCGGACTCTCTCGGACTCTCTCGGTCTCTCTCGGTCTCGCTCGGACTGCTTCCGGACTCTCTCGGACTTCGCTTCGGACTCTCTCGGACTCTCCGGTCTCTCCGGTCTCGCTTCCGGACTCGCTTCCGGACTCTTCGCTCTCTCGGTCCTTCCGGACTTCGCTCGGACTCGGACTTCGGACACGCTTCCGGACTACTCTTCGGACTTCGCTCGGACTCTCTCGACTCTCTCGGTCCTTCCGGACTTCGCTTTCGGACTCGCTCGGACTCGCTGACTCGCTCGGACTCGCTTCGGTCTCGACTTTCGGACTTCCTTTCGGACTCTTCCGGACTCCTTTCGCTGACTCTCGGACTTCGCTTCGGACTCGCTCGGACTCGCTCGGACTCTCGACGTTTGGACTCTCGCTTCCGGACTCTCTCGGACTCTCTCGGACTCGCTCTCGGACTCTCGACTTCGCTCAGACTCTCTCCGGACTCTCTCTCGCTGACTCGGACTCGCTCGGACTCGCTCGGACTCGCTCGGACTCGCTCGGACTCGCTCGGACTCGCTCGGACTCGCTCGGACTCTCGGACTCGCTCGGACTCGCTCGGACTCTCTCGGACTCTCTCGGACTCGCTCGGACTCTCTCGGACTCGCTCGGACTCGCTCGGACTCGCTCGGACTCTCTCGGACTCTCTCGGACTCTCTCGGACTCTCTCGGACTCGCTCGGACTCGCTCGGACTCTCTCGGACTCTCTCGGACTCGCTCGGACTCTCTCGGACTCGCTCAAACTCTCTCGGACTCTCTCGGACTCGCTCGGACTCGCTCGGACTCTCTCGGACTCGCTCAAACTCTCTCGGACTCTCTCGGACTCGCTCGGACTCGCTCGGACTCTCTCGGACTCTCTCGGACTCGCTCGGACTCTCTCGGACTTCGCTCAAACTCTCGGACTCTCGGACTCTCGACTCTCGGACTCGCTCGGACTCTCTCGGACTCTCTCGGACTCGCTCGGACTCGCTCGGACTCGCTCGGACTCTCTCGGACTCGCTCGGACTCGCTCGGACTCGCTCGGACTCGGTTCAGAAACAGAATTCGATCCATAAAACTAAAATCTAAGTTTGTCATACGTGTGGTTTCTATGGCAACGACGGCACCTGCACCAAGTACCGGGGGATGAGGGGAAAACGACAAATCAGAGACAGAAGACGAGAAGAACTGATCATCTGCAGAACGAGAGAGGGAGAAAGGAGATGGGGAGAGGAAAGAGAGAGAGAAGAGGGAGGAGAAAAGACAGGAAGAAGTGTTCATCTGCAGAAGGAGAGAGAGAAAGGAAACAGAGGAGAGGAAAGAGAGAGAGGAGATATGGAAGAGAACGAGAGGGAGGAGAGGAAGGAGGGAATGGGGGGCCGAGGGAGAGAGGGGGTGAGGATGAGAGAAGAGAGGGAAAGGAGATGGAGGAGAGGTAAGAGAGAGAGAGAGGGGGGAAGAGGAGAGAGAAGAGGAAGGAGATGAAAAGAGCTGGAAGGAGAAGAGGGAAGGAAGAGGGGAGAAGAGAGGGAAAGGAGATGGAGGAGAGGAAAGAGGGAGGAGAGGAGGTATGGAAGAAAAAGAGAGGGATGAGGTAAAGACAGGAGAGAGGAGGGAGAGAGAGAATATGCAGAAGGGAATTCTCCCAAATGAATGAAGTTTATAATGTGGCAGAATGATTCAGTTTACAGCATTTTAGAGCCACAAAGACAGGTGCAGGCAGGTTCTGACAGGTTCTGACAGGTGCAGACAGGTGCAGGCAGGTGCAGGCAGGTGCAGGCAGGTGCAGGCAGGACTAGGCTCGTCAAAAGAATCAAAAATAGCAAACTAATCAATACTAAAACTAGAGTCTAAACTACATCCTCGTTTATTGTGAACAGTGCTGCAGGGGTAAGGAGCTGACAGGTGCTGACAGGTGCTGACAGGAGCTGACAGGTGTTGGCAGGTGCAGACTTGGAGGAGTTTTGAGCTCTCAGGCACTTTTTCCTTCTCAGTGACATTCTGAGATTTTAGTGGAAGGACAAATGCAAATGTTCTGCTGAGTCATCATCAGTGCCAAAGCTGCAGAGGAGCCGCAGAGGAGCCGCAGAGGAGCCGCAGAGGAGCCACAGAGGAGCCGCAGAGGAGCCGAAGAGGAGCCGCAGAGGAGCCGCAGAGGAGCCACAGAGGAGCTGAAGAGGAGCCGCAGAGGAGCCACAGAGGAGCCACAGAGGAGCTGAAGAGGAGCTGAAGAGGAGCCGCAGAGGAGCCGCAGAGGAGCCGCAGAGGAGCCACAGAGGAGCCGCAGAGGAGCCGCAGAGGAGCCGCAGAGGAGCCACAGAGGAGCCACAGAGGAGTCGCAGAGGAGCCACAGAGGAGCCGCAGAGGAGCCACAGAGGAGCCAAAGAGGAGCCGCAGAGGAGCCGAAGAGGAACCACAGAGGAGCCGAAGAGGAGCCACAGAGGAGCCGCAGAGGAGCCGCAGAGGAGCCGAAGAGGAGCCGAAGAGGAGCCGAAGAGGAGCCGCAGAGGAGCCGCAGAGGAGCCACAGAGGAGCCGCAGAGGAGCCGCAGAGGAGCCGCAGAGGAGCCACAGAGGAGCCACAGAGGAGTCGCAGAGGAGCCACAGAGGAGCCGAAGAGGAGCCGCAGAGGAGCCGCAGAGGAGCCACAGAGGAGCTGAAGAGGAGCTGAAGAGGAGCCGAAGAGGAGCCGAAGAGGAGCCGCAGAGGAGCCGCAGAGGAGCCACAGAGGAGCCGCAGAGGAGCCGCAGAGGAGCCGCAGAGGAGCCACAGAGGAGTCGCAGAGGAGCCGCAGAGGAGCCGCAGAGGAGCCGCAGAGGAGCCGCAGAGGAGCCGCAGAGGAGCCGAAGAGGAGCCGCAGAGGAGCCGCAGAGGAGTCGAAGAGGAGCCGAAGAGGAGCCGAAGAGGAGCCGAAGAGGAGCCGCAGAGGAGCCGCAGAGGAGCCGAAGAGGAGCCGCAGAGGAGCCGAAGAGGAGCCGCAGAGGAGTCGAAGAGGAGCCGCAGAGGAGCCGCAGAGGAGTCGAAGAGGAGCCGAAGAGGAGCCGAAGAGGAGCCGCAGAGGAGCCGAAGAGGAGCCGCAGAGGAGCCGCAGAGGAGCCGAAGAGGAGCCACAGAGGAGCCGAAGAGGAGCCGCAGAGGAGCCGAAGAGGAGCCGCAGAGGAACCAAAGAGGAGCCGCAGAGGATCCAGAGGGACCCTTTATTATTAGTCTGTCTCCAAAGTCTGTTCTGTTCTTTGAGTCGAGCTCAGACATAAATTCAAACGATAAACAGAAAACTTTAATTCAACAAACACCGATTATTTCAGATTAAATATTCACCTCCAACAGCAGCGGCAGGTTTGAGTCGCTCCGTTTCACCTGATTTTACCCACTTCCTCTTTATTTAAACCCACTTCCTCTTTATTTAAACCCACTTCCTGTTTATTTAAACCCACTTCCTGTTTATTTAAACCCATTTCCTCTTTATTTAAACCCACTTCCTCTTTATTTAAACCCATTTCCTCTTTATTTAAACCCACTTCCTCTTTATTTAAACCCACTTCCTCTTTATTTAAACCCACGTCCTCTTTATTTAAACCCACTTCCTCTTTATTTAAACCCACTTCCTCTTTATTTAAACCACTTCCTCTTTATTTAAACCCACTTCCTCTTTATTTAAACCCACTTCCTCTTTATTTAAACCCACTTCCTCTTTATTTAAACCACTTCCTCTTTATTTAAACCCACTTCCTCTTTATTTAAACCCACTTCCTGTTTATTTAAACCCACTTCCTCTTTATTTAAACCCACTTCCTCTTTATTTAAACCCACTTCCTGTTTATTTAAACCCACTTCCTCTTTATTTAAACCCACTTCCTCTTTCATTTAACCTGTTTCCTCCCGCCTCATTCTCTGTGTGCAGCAGTGACACAAACCCACATGTCACAGTTTATTAAAGAAAACCTTAGACCCACAGCACCAGCAGGAGTGGAAGATAAGATGGCGAAAACGATGGGAAAAATAAGAGACATGTTTTCCTTCATCATTCAGACAAACACGGTCCTTCTGGATTATTTCCCCACATGGAATTATTTTATGAAACAAACTGGATCTTCTTCTGGACTAACTGAGCTCAGCTGTTCCTGGACTGAAACAGTTTTGGACAGAAGCGGCTCAAAGGTCAGAAATGCACATTGTGGTTTGATTCTTTTGGGGAGTTCTAAGTTCTTTGTGCTGCAGCATAAATGATCTGGTTGTTTTCCTGAGGACTGAAGCTTTAAACGACGTGCAGCAGCTCAACAGAGGAAATAATGAAGCTGAATATGAGACTCGACTCTTTAATGCTGTGGAATCGCCCGCGGACGGGAAGAGGTTAAACCCACTTCCTCTTTCATAATCTGTAATAAAGTTGGAGTGACAGGTGCAGATTTCGCCCGAGCGCCGGGATTCTGGGAAAACCTGCAGCTCTTTGCACACAGCACACCTCCTCTCGTTCTCTCCTCTCGTTCTCTCCTCTTTTTTCTCTCTCGTCTCTGGCCTTAGCGACAGGTTTGATTGACAGCGTTGCCAGGCGCCGCTACGGTAAAATCATGAAAACCTGTCAGGCTAACGAGCGAACGGGAAACACCGACACGAACCCGGAGACAAACGCTCTGTCGTTCTGTTGTTCTGTTGTTTTTCTGTTGTTCTGTTGTTCTGTTGTTCTGTTTTTCTGTTGTTCTGTTGTTCTGTTGTTCTGTTGTTCTGTTGTTCTGTTGTTCTGTTGTTCTGTTGTTCTGTTTTTCTGTTTTTCTGTTTTTCTGTTTTTCTGTTGTTCTGTTGTTCTGTTGTTCTGTTGTTCTGTTGTTGTTCTGTTGTTCTGTTGTTGTTCTGTTGTTCTGTTGTTCTGTTGTTCTGTTGTTCTGTTGTTCTGTTGTTGTTCTGTTGTTGTTCTGTTGTTCTGTTGTTCTGTTGTTCTGTTGTTTTTCTGTTGTTCTGTCGTTCTGTCGTTCTGTTGTTTTTCTGTTGTTCTGTTGTTCTGTTGTTCTGTTGTTCTGTTTTTCTGTTGTTCTGTTTTTCTGTTTTTCTGTTGTTCTGTTGTTCTGTTGTTCTGTTGTTCTGTTGTTCTGTTGTTCTGTTGTTCTGTTTTTCTGTTGTTCTGTTGTTCTGTTGTTCTGTTGTTGTTCTGTTGTTCTGTTGTTGTTCTGTTGTTCTGTTGTTTTTCTGTTGTTCTGTTGTTCTGTTGTTCTGTTGTTGTTCTGTTGTTGTTCTGTTGTTCTGTTGTTCTGTTGTTTTTCTGTTGTTCTGTTGTTCTGTTGTTCTGTCGTTCTGTCGTTCTGTCGTTCTGTCGTTCTGTCGTTCTGTTGTTTTTCTGTTGTTCTGTTG